>JAMKPZ010005095.1:0-24180 GCA_024699675.1 Amphibolis antarctica | reverse complement strand
TCTGTAAAATATACGTGAAAAGTTTCAAATAAATAGAACCAAGCGCACTAATATTCGATAAATTTTTGTATTCATTGTTAATTGTTTTTTTCAAAAAAAAATTCATGTGATATCTAAACAGATTTACCTGGATTTTTTATAAGGCATGCATATGTTTAAAATAAAACACAAGCTAGAAAATGCCTGAAAAGTCTTCAACGAATCTCTTCATTTATCATGTGGTATCAAAATAAAATGCATCAACGAATGTAAAGATAAAACATAGACAAATATACAAATCTCTTCATCTATTATCAATTTGTTTTAAAACAATATATATCCCTTCTCCCGGAGAAAGGGCCGACAACTGAGTTACGGGGATAATTAAAGAACAGGAAAGAAATGAAAAGTTTTTTTTTCTAAGGTTCCAAAAGAGTTGACGACGAATTGATATCAAGAGTGATTAAACGATTTTTTACCTGTAATTCACCAATACAGTAAAAAAAATTTAAAAAATCTAAAATAGTTGAATTTTTTTTTTTTACTAACAAAAGAAACATAAAATAAAATACAAAAGACAAAATCTCAAATAATATCTTTATTATCGGGCTAATTTAGAGCAGCACAGCCCAGCACGATTTGATCGTGTTGGTCAATGACACGGCACGAAAAAATTTCGTGCCATGAGTCGTGCCTGGGCCGAACTCCTAGGTAGTTCGTGCCGTACCGGCATAGCACGAATTCCAGCACGAAATAGGTACGACCCGGCCTAGCATGAGACTATGACTAAGAATGTCTTCTAGGTCAACAGTAGGGTTGTGGGGGGATGGGCCGTCGGGTCATTTAGCTGACAGCCGAATCGTGTGGCTGGTGGGTGAACAATTGCATGTGCGGGAGGGGGGTGAACGAGTCATGTGGCTAGCGCAGGGGATGGGTCATCAGGTCGTATGGCTAGCGGGGTGAACGGTCGCGTGTATGGGAGGGGGGGCATGGGTCGTCGGGTTGTACAACTGGCAGGGAAAATGGTCGTACCAACATAAAAATCATGTCATACAATATCGACACGACACGATTGACAAATTTAGGCTAATTAGTTTATTGACAACTAGGTCAAAATTAGAGTAAAAATTGAGGTTTATTAATTTATTTAAATTATAAATACTGTATACTCCTATTTTTTAGAATATACAGTAACTATATATAATAATATTTATCAAATACTTTTAATATTTTATATTAAATTATTATATCAAATATTTATATCGTAAATTATATTATTATTTTTTAAATATTTAATTTAATTTAATTTTATCTTTTAAATAAATTCCATCAGATAAAAATGCAGAGAAACCTCCTGGAAGGTCTCTTTGATACACGCCATCGACATATCACCCTCATCGCGCGTTCAACTGACACGTGCACACGGGAAGCTTCGCAGATATCGAGCTCGTACGCGGTCCACAAGGTTCACCACCGCAGCACGCAACACCACGTGCTTCTCGTCGGACCCTGCCCGTGTCTTTTGGTCCCCGTGGAATCAAACGGTACGTGTGTGAAACTGAATTGTTTTTTTTAATTAAAATGTATTTTTTAAGATTAAAATTAAAATATATTTTAAAAACTAAAATATAGAATTTAAGATCAACTCAAAGCATTCAACAGATAAAAAAATTTGAAATTAAATCAAATAGACTATCAATTGTTATTTTTCTTTTTCACTATTAGTAAAATTCAGTAAAGAACTATTAATGATAGGAGTGCTAATTGTAACAAATTCTAATAAACTTAGTTTCACATTTAGATTGAATTTCACTAATAAATTTCAATCCATTTTTACTTGAGCAAACATCAAGTTAATTAAAAACGAGTAAGATAAAAAAAAAAACCTAAGAACATCTCAATCATACTCGTACAATGCCTAAATAAAAATAAGAAAATTTTATATTTTCAAATCATCCGAAAGAAAGCAAGGGAAGTGTGAAACTGTCTCGCTTGCGTGTTGGACTTAATTTGTTCGGTCGGTCGATTCTACACGATCCGCCGAATTATCAATGAGTTAAAATAAATTTCGACGACTCGTTACCAAATCATGACCAAAAAAGAGACGTATCGACAAGGAGACACAGTAAGATTTTTTTGTAAGAATAAAGTAAATTAAATTAAGTGAGCAGGTGGTGAATCCCAATATCGAGGTCTAAATGTCTGACACAAGACTACAAGCGTTGGAATAGAAAAACGGGACAAGTAGTTGAATTATAGGTGCATTTACAGTAACTTTTTATTATCTTTAAAATAATTTTTAACATTATTATATAAATTTTAATATATTAATTTTAATTATTTTATAATTTTAAAGAAGATTATATTTTTAAAATTAGTAAAAAATAATAAAAAATTTAATCTATTATTTTTCACTATTTCGCACTATTTCTTCACCTTTTCCAAAAGCATAGATTCTTATTAATTTTATTTATAAAATCAATTCTAATTTCAGATTTTTTCGGAAGTTAAAAAAGTTTAATTATGAACGTACCTTTTAACAAAGATTTCTAAAAAGCAGAGGAGTTCACGAGAAATAGAAGAGACATAAAAAATTAAACAAAGTAAAAGTATTAACAATTATCATTTATTTTACAACATTCGCATTGATTCCCAGGCTTAGTCATGTTGTATTTTTTCAACATTAATGTTCTTTTATCACCCGTATTTCGGTATTTGGTTCTAATTCATCTACTGGTGAGAACATCGGCGCTTGTGAAGTTGGTCGGTGGGAATTTCAGTTAATTGCAAGTATTGAATGAAATTGAAGTTATGAGTAATAAAATAATGATAATGATGAGTATATAAATTTATACGTTAAAATTTATATAATAATAATAATTTATAAAAATTTATACGAATTAACGACAACAATAACAACAACAATAACAATAATAATAATGAAACGCATCTCCCAAACGTAGCCGTCGTTGCGTCTTGGTAATCAAAATTAATTAATATTCTTAATTAGGTATTTGTACATATTTTCATATGCAAGACTTTCCACGGTACTTCGATATAGAATATGTACGTGGTTTTCAATGGTAATTCATGTCATGGGATTGCGTGCATGAGTCACATCTTCCACAACCCTTGGCCTTTAGTCATCAACTAACCTCCACCTCGATCTGCCATGGCTTGGTTGAAAGAAAGATTCTTCTCTTCCAAATTAAACAGGGATATAGAAAGTTTTCATCGCGAAGATGAGCTTCTTAGAGAGTAGTGCAGGCGTTTCCCACAAAGACAAGGTAATTAATCATGGAGTGCATCATTAATTAGTTTTTAAATTTGGAAGCAGCTAGCTAGCTAGCTAGCTGCCAGTACCCATCTATATATGAGTTCGATCTGTATATGTACATACATATATATGTTGCAATTGATTCGTTTTGGTGAATTAATTAATTATCAGTATATGGATTTGTTTTGTTGGGCTGTGCATGTCGTTAATTAGGTGAGGAAAATGGAGGCAGAGCTGGAAAGATTGTCTGCAGAGAATAGGAAGCTCCAGATTAAGATCGACACCTTAAAAGACCACTACAACACTCTCCATGCTCGTTTCAGAATGCTAGCAGAAGAAGCTGCCAACAGGAGGACGCTGGTCTCTGCTTGCGGCCAAGGACCGATCAAGGAACAAGAAACAAAAGCTTTCAAGCCATGGCCAACCGCGACGCAGGTTTTGATCAAGATGGACGCGTCTGCAGACACTAACCTCGTAAGTGCATGTGTGTGTGTATATATATGTCT
Organism: Amphibolis antarctica; assembly: GCA_024699675.1. Taxonomy (NCBI): domain Eukaryota; kingdom Viridiplantae; phylum Streptophyta; class Magnoliopsida; order Alismatales; family Cymodoceaceae; genus Amphibolis; species Amphibolis antarctica. The sequence goes on along the minus strand of JAMKPZ010005095.1, from coordinate 20,418 downwards.
TCCTGATCTTACTAATCTGTAGCAGTTCCTGGTAATTCATTGAGATTCATGGGAAATTGGCGGTCCTAGATCTAGCTAGCTAATACCACGCATGGTTTTGGAATTTAGATCGTTAACGATGGGTATCAATGGAGAAAGTATGGTCAGAAGCAAATCAAAGCTAGTCCATTCCCCAGAGCTTATTACAGGTGCGGCACAACTTCGGATTGCCCTGCCAAGAAGAAGGTGCGCAGTGTATATTAATTATAATATATATACTTAAATGCTAGCTTTTAGTTAAGTAGTACCATAGATTCGATCTGAACCCAATTATTCAAAGATTCAAACCTTAATCAGAAAAAAAAAAACCGTACTTTCAATATTAATTACCGAGAAAAGGCAGTTCAATGCCTTGGTTTAATTAATTAGTTAGCCCGATTCAGAGTTCTCCATGCATCATGCGGGACTATATAATTGATCGAAATATTAATTATTACTGATTAACCTGATATATTAAATTAAGGTAACCAGAATTGTTTATATATATATACACACACATGTGTGTGTGCAGGTGCAAAGATGCCCAGGTGACCCCTCCAAGGTTGCGGCGACGTATGAAGGCGCGCATAACCATGGCCTCGTTTCTTCGAAGGATGGGCCAACCGGTACTGCAAAAAGTCTCATCAGCACAGGGCTTGGTCTTCTGGCCGGGTCCCATGAACAGGCGGACCACAACAAGAAGAACGGTAGCGGCCATAACAGTGGGAGATCGTCGTCGTCGTCGTTCCACACTACCACAACAATCTTAAGGTAGTGGTGTGGTTCGAGGAGTACGCGGAGTTTCTGACGAGAGACCCAAATCATAAGGTAGCATTAGCAGGCGCAGTGGCAAGGCGTATGACGAAGGAGGATCCCAGGGAGGGAGTGGTCGGTACGTGCAAAGTAACTTGATCTTGACCCGTCTCTACTCGTTTTCGGATTAGTATTGGCTGGTGTCGATTTACGAAAGATTTCCGTTCTTCTAATTACGTACCATTTTATTAAAATTAATTGATTAGTAAATAAATTTATAAATTAATAATATAAAATTTTAAATTTTAGTTATTGTTTAATTTTCAATATTAGACTATTTTTTTCAACTCTTCTTCGTGAACCCTTAATTTATTGAAATATTTTGTATAAAGTCTCACGTATAATATGTGTGAATACAAATATAGGCCTATATATGTCTTATGTTTCAAAGTGGATTTCCCAAAAAGAAGAAGTTATAAAATAAATGTTTATTATTCCTTTGCCTTAAGAATATCTAAGGTTTAATTTCTTCCCGTTAGTTTATATACATTTGCAAATTTTTAATGATTATTGTATGTTTTGTGTCTTCAATGATAATAATAGATACTAACACTTGCCAGTGAAACTCCACAAGGTTTGTTGAAGATCAAAATGTTGGCATATTATTATCTCAAAGTAGATTTTTAAGCCAGAACTAAGGGCTGATGGCACTCATAGTACACACGTTGAAGCTAGGAGTGAATTATACAAAAACATATTCTCTCTGTTTTTATTCAAAAAATTGAAAAATAAGATAATTAAATATATTTAATTATTTTAAGAATTTTTTTGACATTATGTATATCATTTGAAGGATTCTTTTAAATAGTTTTTGCTCTCTAATATCACTTAGAAGAGTTTGTATCGACGAATAAAGATGATCAACAACAAAGAAAGGATGAATGATGATGGAATGATTGAAACTTGGTTGAAATATTTATTTTAAACTTCTGCTTCTCTTACATGTATAGAAATAGTCTTTACATATATTTATAATAGAAATAATTAATTCTTTTTCATACATTCGCCCTAGCTAATCTGCTCTTTAATATGATAATAACAATGAATTATGATATTTAATTAATTGAATTCATTCGTAATATCTAAAGAATATCTCTTAATTTTTTATGGTCACATACTAACAAAAGTAACTATTAATAAAGGCTAATTTTTCCGCTCTCAATCAACTACATATGAATTGATTATGCGATTTTTCAGTCATTGGCAAACATATCTTCTTATTAGAATATCTTTCATAAGTTTCTATATTTTTCTAGAAGGAAGTTGTATCAATTGGGAAACCAAAAAAAAAACCAACCTGAGGTTAAAAAAACTACAAAGTTACTTTGGACATATCATTTGCTTGGCAAACTTTGTATTCCTCTTTAGAATGAACTCCAATTATTTTATAACAATCAAAGTGCAATTAATCTTGTTCTTTAATTATTCCAAGGCGAAACATATTAACATAGATTGCTAATCGATCTTTGGTGACTAGCCATGTATCATCACAACAACTTGCTGATGCCTTTACCAAATCATTGTTACTGATTTAACATTACAACGTTATCAACAAACTCAACAATATCAATTATAGCTTTGTCTACTTTTAAGATTTTTTACATTAAGGTCGTAAAAATTTAGATAACACGATAATAATGGTGTCTACATTTTCCCGGGCCCAATATATATTTTATAACTTCTATTTTTTCAATGAGTGGACCTATCGGAACATATTTTATAACTTTTATTTTTTTAATAAGTATGATTATAAAACAAGTCATATATATTTTATAAATTTTTTTAAATAAATTAATTCCACTTTAAATGTAGAAGTTACCGGTAAATTTATAAAAAAAGGACCGCAGAAAAATGACCCTGCCTTTTTATGAGATGAATGGTTGGTGCACTGCATCCAACAAAATAACGCTTTTTTTTTTTACCCCTGCGTATTGTCACAATGCGGCTGCAAAATGTTTAATACTCACGTGTCCGTCTAAAAAGTAAATTTTTTGAAACCTCCGTCACAATTGATAACGGTACATTAATATATCATTTTTTCCACACGAGAATGAGCAGAAAATTAGGTTACATATATAAAGACCTGAGTTCTAACGAAAATGAAGAAATAAAAATAGAAAGTTCATAAGGAAAGAAAAATTAAAAATAGAAATGAAAAGTATTGATATAAATCAAAAAATAAGAAGTATTAGTGTCTTACAAAAGATACCGACGGAAATAAAATACAGAGTTAGATGCGAAAATGGTAAAAAAGGGTAGAGGGGTAAACGTGGAGGGGCGATGTGATAGATACACGTAAAGGGGCAACGTGCGCCATGTCGAGGGGTGACCTACGTAGATGCAAGAGAGGCGATGTGTGTGAAAGGGCGACGTATGCGAAAGGACGACGTGCGTGAAGGAGTGATGCATGTAGACACAAAATAGATGGATACAAAGGGGTGATGTGGGTAGACACAAATGGGCAACGTGAGAGAGAACGATATAAGACGAGAGATTCTAAGTTTCTCAATAGTAGAGGAAGGAAATTAGGAAAGTTCATTTTATTATATACTAGACTTATTAGATGAAAATCAAGAAAGTTAAATTTTTTATTTCTATCTACCACCTAAAACTTGATGGAATTTTTTTCTATTTCTAGATTTTCATCATGCACAAACCCTCGTTATGCAAATGGGAAAAAAAATTAAGACGATTTGTTGACGTTATGCAAATTCTAAAAAATTAATTTAAAAAATTTATAAATATTTTATATTTTAACATTTTAAATATAATTTCACATTTTTTGTATTTACAAGTTTAACGATCAGCAAAATATACAAGATCAAAAAATTATATTGTGATAAAATTTCTACTCACTACAAAAATTTTCCTTAACCAACACGTGAGAAATGACTAAAAATATTTACAGTGTATAGAAAAATTTTAAATTTTTTCAAAATTTTTGGTACACAGGGAGACATTTGAAAATTCAAATGTTTTTTTAAAATTTTCTTTTTCCACAATTTTTAACATACACAAACTTCAAGTATCCGTACATCTTAGAAAATGTAAAAATATTTTAAATTTTTTTATCTATGAATGTAAATTTTTTCGTTATTTCTTATCTCTTAAGTTGAGAAAATTTCTATAATTAATAAAAATTTTATTATGACGTTTTTTTTATATCGTACGTTTTATTTAATTTTTCTGATTATTAATAAATTCGTAGCGGTAAAATAAAATAAAATTATATTTAAAATATTAAATTATAAAAAAAATTAAATTATTTTACTAGGTACAAACGTACGATAAATATCCTTCCGCTCCCATCCACACAATCGCAGTTCGTCGCTCGCTCCTCTGTAAACCCACCACTCCTTCCTCCCCGATCGCCAGGTGATGGCTTGCAGGATCGAACCCGTCTTCCGGTTTCACGTACTACTCGCTATCCCTTTGTCATCTTTGTCTGTTACGAGCTTTCCTTTTTCCGATCGGTTGTTTGCTCAGTTCAATTGCGCGTTCAGGGACCTCCAAGAAGGACGGCGGCGTGTGGGAGGCAGAAGGTTGGTTCAGGTATGCTATGTTTTCTTCACTTTTCCGTTGCTTGCTCCACTGGAGTGTAAGATTGAGGTCCTTTATGCTCAACTTCGAGGCTCCTTTTGGCGATTTAGCTCTTTTCTCCTCTGTTTCCGTGCACTTCCGGAGTTGAATGGAGCTTTGAGCGCGCTATTAAACATGCATTTGCATCAGCAGAAATAGATTTAATTGCGTGGTTTCCAAGGCAACTTGTGCTCTATTCAAGAAAAATCGGGTAGAATTCAAATGGTGATAATGTATAGGCAAGCTAGACATTTGAATTTACTCATTCTCATAAGAATACACAATATTGTTGCACTGTATATGTATTTATCAGTCTTTCTCATAAATTTTCTTGCACGTGTCTGGTTCGAACCGGATTGAGCCGTATGTGTACTATTGTTGAGCAGGCATATGCTACGGAAAATGGGAGACTCGTCTTCTACAAAAGAAGTTTCACAAAAGTACATTTGAAAATAAAGTAAATAAAATTGTACGTGCTGCAGTTATTCCATCATTATCAACTTTGCAAGATGATGCATTACAGAGAAAGGAAATGTGCGAAAAGTATGGTTTTACAAAAATTGGAGAGCCACTTCCAGAAAAGGTTACATTAAAAAATGTTATAGATAGTCTACCTAAAAAGGTATCTAGCAACATTTCGTGGTCAAGTTTCTACCTTTACCATAAATTCCCTTATCTCTTGGCCAACTGCTGACCAATTTTCCACTATTAGGTTTTTGAAATTGATGAACTGAAAGCTTGGAACTCTGTTCTGATATCTGTAGCTTCATATTCTCTTGGGATTTTACTTATTTCAAAATCACCATGGTATTTTCTCCCATTTGCTTGGGCATGGACTGGCACCGCAATAACTGGGGTCAGTTTGGTTCTCCTTCCCACTGTTTTACTTTCATCCTTTCAAAACATTTCATGTTTTCAGTTGCAGTCAGTTTACTTAGTCTTTCTGTGAATTAGGGATTTAATTATTCTTCATTTAGTTTTCCTTTAGTTTTTTGTCATAGGCCATGATTGTGCTCACAAGTCATTCTCGAAGAATAAAATAGTGGAAGACATTGTGGGAACTCTTGCTTTTTTGCCCCTCATATATCCTTATGAGCCATGGCGAATTAAGCATGACAGGCATCACGCCAAAACAAACATGTCAGTATATGGTTTTTTTTTTCGTTTCACCTTTTTATTATGTTTGAACCATCTCCATTCATCATAAAAGAATAGATTAAAATGGCAAGAACTCATCTTTTGTTAACAAATTACCATATTGACATTGATTTCAATGTTTCTTTGACAAGTTAAAAAATCAACACATGTTGATGTTTAATTCCATGGTGATTACTTTGATTAAATTTCAGTTTCTCTGACAAAAAAATTGACTAAATGAAACACATGTGAAAATATGAACCAAAGTGAAAGTTTGGGTGCAAGTGAAAATGATAACATGTGTCATGGATTAAAATGAAATTGTATCATTTATGACCTTATCTATTGTTTAGTATTTTTCTAGTCATGAACTCTGCTTTTCTTGTTTTCTCCAGGCTAAATGAAGATACTGCTTGGCATCCAATAAGGAGGGAAGAAATTGAAGCTTCTGTTGTTATGCGGAGAGCACTTATAGTAGGATATGGTCTATTCCGGACTTGGATGTCTATTGCTCACTGGTAGAATAGATTACCACATCATTATCCAGAGTACTAATGTCTACGAGACAGTGGATCCTCCTGACTTATAGGCAACTTCAACTTTTATTATGCTTTTGACTGAGTTTTTTTATTAGGTTGATGTGGCACTTTGATTTGCAAAAGTTCAGACCAACTGAACTACAAAGGGTTAAAATAAGCTTGGCATGTGTGTTTTCTTTCATGGCAATTGGATGGCCCTTGATCATCTACTACACAGGGTTCATTGGATGGATTAAGTTCTGGTTGATACCATGGCTGGGATTTCACTTCTGGGTATCATTTCTATCCATTTTCTCATAAGCATTATCAGTTTCCCGTAGGATGTTGAACACATTCACTTTCATTTTTGTGAAATTTCTTGAATCTTCTTCTACTACTCATCATAAATTTTAGTTTTAGTCAAAATTGTAAATGTGGTTGAATTCTTGCTCTTTCTCTAGATGAGCACATTCACGATGGTTCATCATACAGCTCCTCACATACCATTCAAAACTAAAGATGAATGGGATGCCACACAAGCTCAACTTGCAGGAACAGTTCACTGTGACTACCCCAAATGGTATGTTTTATTTTATTTGGTTGGAAATGCATGATTGCTGACAATAAACAAGAGATTTCTTTAGTGTAATTTAAATTTTGATAAGTTCTGTTTTTATTTGCACTGTTTCTCAGTTATACTTTTAGCATGATTACAAGTTTACAAAACTTTGAAAGGTAGTCCTCTATTTTTTCATCATAAACAAGCCATTTTTAAATGATGACATGATCATTTATTTTTATTTATTCACATCAGTCACCTGAAAGCTCCCCAGTCTACCACATAAGGTTGACATCCATGCAATAATGATAATATGCAAACTTAGGGGTCAAAACTACATCAATACACCCATTGACCAGTCCACAGCACCACAGACTATCAATTATCAAGCATGTTTCTCTATCTAGTATGTGGAAGAGTTGCATCTATATGCTGACGTGCTTTCAACAATTCACAAATTGAATTTGAAATTCGAATAAATGGCTATGTCAGTTCTAATCTATTAGTTTTAGGGAATTTCTATAGTATCCATGCTTTGTCTCACAAAACAGTAATTATCAATTGGTAGTTATGTCTTCTTTAAGATTTAGTTAAAATAGGGTTTCATTTTTGAGAGCTATAAGATATTTGATAATGGAGCTGGGAGTGTGGGACGTGGAGAATCTATTTTGTTACCCAATAAATGCTTTGGCAAGGTTATTGCTAGGGTTCTTGGATGCCTATGGCCTGTGTGGCATCAAGAAATTAGTAGTTGATATATCTATTTTAAACTTTATTTCACAATAAAGGTATTGTAACATACAAACGCATAATAAAACATCTTGAGGTTCTTAAACATGGAAAACAAAGAACAAGGAAATGAATAAATATGCACTTCAGAATTATCTGTCATTTTCAACCAATCACCACTGCAAAGTGTTGCCCTTCTTATTCCTGCTTAGTTCATGATTGTTAAAAGAAACTGGGGCTTCTACGTGGAGTTGTTACTGTCGTATTGCAGAGTAGTCTTGATCCTAGGCCGCAAAAGCTATGCGACTGACTTTGGAGGAACAAACAAGTTAGCTAGATTTTAAGGCATGCCTATTCAACAATTTTGTAAAAAATGGAAAATTGACATTATATGAATTGGAAATTCAAACTTTTTTAAAAAGGTTAAATGGGAGTTTCTTTGATAGATGGTATAAATTTAAAATAAATAAATATAAAATTAATTCAATTAATTTGATAAAAAATTTAATTCAATTACATATAATATAATTCTAAAACACAACTTGATTATGTTTATTTATTAACGAATAACAAGTCATTAAACATAATTAACCATATAAGTACAGTTGAAGTTTTCAAAGTATCAAAATCATATTTATCAAGGTGTCAAAGTGCCTAAGTGGTAAGCTAGGGTGCTTTGGACACCTGTATGCTCCACATAGCTAGGGTGCTTTGGACACCTGTATGCTCCACATTGCCTAGTTATTTATGTATTTTGTATAACATATACAAATTAAACTATTTAATGGTAATTTTGTATATATTTAGTTCTATTATTTTCTAAATAACATTGAAATACATAACATTTTTAAGATAACATCAAAATACAAAGTGTAATAATTCTAATGTGTATATTTCAATAATACTTAGGACTATATATTTCATTAATTATGTATATTTCAATAGCATTCCATTGTATATATGCTTAACCAAGACAAGGTGAGGTGGGTAGTCTAGGCAAGACCAAATCACACCTAGATGCTAAGCATTGCTTAGTTGCCCACTTTAAAACTATGATCAAGATGATAAAATCATATCAATGACATTAGACTATTGGAATAATAATTATAATAATAATGATACTAATAATAATGATAATAATACTTAAAGAGTAGCATAATAGAAAAATGTGAAAAGATAGCCATGTGATTATCGTGTCATTCATCCTCTATAGGGTTGATCATGGTTTTCAAAATCAACATGTGAAGAACATTTGTTGTTAGTAACATTTGTTGGAATTCCTAACGATCAATGTGAAAAACAAGTGGATGTCAATTTCACAAGATTTCAATGCCATATGGTTATCATGTTGATATCTACATGTCATGTTGTTGGAAGTCAGTGAATTTTATAATTAGGTTGGTCCATGTTGACCAACATGTTAGTATACGCTACTTTCATTTGTGTACTCCTATTTCTTTTTTCCTCTCCCCTTCTAGTAGTTTTCTTCTCCAACTCTTCAGTTGATTGTATTGCTATTGACATGTTGGTGTAATCTTGTGAAAAACAAGGAAATCTACAAAAAAATGCTCAAAAACTACAAATTTTGTACAAGTTAGGACAAGCCAAAGTAATCGATAATACATATCTAAAAAATAGTTTATTTTAATTTTTTAACATTAATTAAAAAAGCACACCATACATTGACACTAAGAAGTTAGAGTACATTATATTATTCAAATATTACTAATAATATTACATAAACATATATATAATGTTACCTTGACATGGGTTTGCCACAGCACAAAAGTTCACCAATGTTAGTCAACATGACATACACAAATTGATATGAGTCCAACATGCAATTGGTATCTGGCGAACATGACATCCATGCCAATCTCGTGTCAACATTTTCCAAAACCGACACGTTGCTGACATTTGAGGGACATGCGTTCAAGTTTAAAACATTGCTTTAAAGTAGTTTTTCAATTGAATGTGTAGATATATACTTTTCATGCTTAGGTTTAAAGTTTTCATGATAAAAAACCCATCATCTAACGGTTACACAAAGTTTTTTTCTTCTTCTGAGTTTCAGGACTTTGTTATTGTATTCTTAATAATTTCTTGCACTCTGATATACTAATTTTAAGATATGTTGTATTTTTAATATCATAAATGTTTAAAAATTTAATTTAATTATTTCTAGATTGTATTATTGGTTACTTTAGCTTTTTTGAAAGTTTTTACAGAAATTTGTAATTTTGACCCTTATTTGGACTTGTTTTTCACAAACTTTCACTGCCATTTCTACTAAAGTTTGACATGTGACAATTTTTCGTTAGAGGGTAGATTGATGCAACATCAATTGTAGATACCCTAGGTTTGGTTCGACTTTCCATAAGGTTCAAAGCCTGATAATTCTTATTAAATGTTAAAATCGACTTGATGTCTCAATCAGAAAATCATCCCTTATGGTTGTGGTAGAAATGGCATGGATATATCTGTTGTGTGATTCTTATGGCATTTTACTTGTCTATGACCAGACTACATCCATTTTCGATTACTAAAGGCTACTTCAGTAAATCAACTTATTGTCTCAATCAGTAAATCATCCTTATGGTTGTGATGGAAATGGCATGGATATGTCTGTTGTACGATTTTTATGGCATTTTACTTGTCTATGGTCTGATAACATCCATTTTTACTGAAGACTACTTCATGTTGCTCCGGTTACCAACTGTAGTAAATTGCCAAATTGTAATGCTTCAGGGTGGAGATACTTTGTCATTACATCAACGTGCATATTCCCCATCATGTTTCTTCAAAGATACCGAGCTACAACCTTAGGGCTGCACACAAGTCACTCCAAGAAAATTGGGGACAGGTACTTTTTTCTTCTTTATTGCATTAAATAAATGCCTTTTCATCTAAACAACTTATAATCCTTTATTATCTTTGTGATGTGCACAAAGATTTCTATTGCTCTGTTTAACATTGGATTTTCTTCATTAGTATTTAAATGAAGCCAACTGGAATTGGCGGTTGATGAAGACAATAATAACAGTCTGTCATGTCTACAACAAGGAGAGAAATTACATACCTATTGATGAGGTTACTCCGGAAGCTTCTCATCTGTATAGGTTTATTAGGAAGATAATTCCTAATTATGCATGATTCATCGAGATTATCTGGTTGTTCAAACTAATTCATTGGAAATTTTCCACGTGCGATAATGCTCAATGGTATCATTTAGACGATTTTTTTTCAAGTATAGCATAAGTGATGACCTGTGTCATGGGCAGTTTTGTTTGCATCCTCAAATTACTGGCAATTATTGAAGTTACATAAATTTGGCATGAAAATGACCCTCCCATTAATATTTCCTGCAGCATGATACGGTATTTGAAGTTTCAGTTTTAGTTTTCTTGTTTTGGAATAACAGAACTCAACCTTAAACCCTATTTAATATACATACTTTTTAGCTGAAATTTATAGCTCATAAATCATACACATGGTACTCAAGTACAGGCGACAGTCTGGAGTTATTATAACATACTGGATGCTTGACCTAAAGCATCTAGGTGTGGTATAATGTTCTTCATGGGTTGTGTCAAGATTGAGAATTATAATTGTGAATCTATAAGAGACTTGTGTTTTTGTGGAGATTTGAACTTGAAATCTTAGGATCTAAAGAAATTTTTACAATCATGAAGTTACCACTTTATTTTCATGCCTTTACTTTTAATAAAGCTTTAGCTCTAGCTTTTGTATTATAGCCGAAGTTGGTTGAAATTGTTGTTAATTATTGTTGGAGTTGTGCTTGTCTAGGGTATTATATGACGCATTGTTTCTTAACATTGTTTATTAGTTTTATGACTAACAAAAGTTAGAGATTGATAAGCAAATAAGGTTTAAGTGCATCTTGGTGGAACTTCTCAAGAAAGTTCTTTTTTCACTAGATATGAGTGCATAAATGTATTCTTTTGGGATGAAGTAACATGTTAGACATGAGCCACCACGTTGCCAGGTATGAGTTCTCCCGGTTTTGGAATTTCTTTGTTGAAGGCTTAGATGTTGCAATACTTGATGGATTGAAATCTGACGAACGAAGACGAGTGGTGTTGGATGAAAGCTTTAGTGCAATGAATTGATAGAGAGCATGAATAAATTTTCTTTTGTTTTTGTCTTTATCCATTCTTTTTTTCCCTCTATTTATTCTCCACACTTTCTTAACATATAATGAGAGTAATAATGCACATTCACTGCCTTATGCCTTATTCGCTCCTTAAATATATTAATTGTCGATTTTGATTCAATTTTTTTTGGATACGTAGAAAATATTTTGTAGTCTTTAATGATCATGTATTAACAATACTTAGTCTTTAATAATCATATACTGACAATACCGAAGAACAAATATTGCATATAGATAATAATTATTGGAGAATTGTCATCGATTTTTTAAGGGTTTGTTGTCCATGACTTTTCTTTGGGTTACACTCAAGATTGTTTTACGTGCCCTTGTCTACAAATAAGTAAAATGCATGAGTACAAAATTTTGCTACACTGATTCCATTATTACATATCATGAAATTTTCGCATAAATTAAACATAACCATATGGTTTCACAGTTCCACTGTTTTTGGATATTCCATGTTGCTTTAGGTGTTCACCAGCATTCTCTAACACCTCTACATGAGACCAATATAGATGCCCTTTTTTTTAATAACAAGTGTTTTTTTTTTGCATTCTCTAGCCTTCTAAACATCAAAGATACCAAATATTTTTAATTGAATTTTTTAATCTTACAATATTTTTAATTGAATTTTGATCAGTATGCCTAATTTTTTTGGTCTTTGTTGTATGGCACTTTCAATCCGTATTTAATTTTTTTTAGAATATCCATCAAAACAAATGAATGTATCTATCCGCATTTACTATAATTTCCTTTATACAAAAATTAAAGTGATTATTTCATATTTAAAACTGAAAATAGCAGTAATCAATTTATATTTGTGTTTGATCTATGATATAAAAAGTTGAAAAACATTTCATTGGCATTCGCATTCAAATGGTCATATGACTTGGATTTTAAAGGATTTAGGTATTATGCACATTTAGATAAATCTATCAAATCCAAATTCCAATATTCACATTGCTATTCTAATATCAATCAAATAAATTTGAATTATCTACATATTAAATGGATATAGATTTAGATAAAAGTACATCCGATTTGAATCTGCACAATTATTTGTAGCTTACCGCACCTAAACACAACGAACATCCACTTGTGAAATTCATAATTTGCATAAAAATTCATATATTGCAATGATTCAACTGTCACCATATTGATATATATATATATCTGAATCAATAACTTCCATCAGAAAAGTGTTCTTTCTGAAAAAACCAAAGCAACTTCTTGGAGAAGAGGATAAACATTAAGAAGAAAATGGAAAAAGTTTCCATTATGGGGTTACTCTAGATGTAAATTTCATTTGGAAATGAAATTTGTAAAAACGTTTACTGTATAAAATATATATTTTAACAAATGATATAATAAGAATAGAAATTTTTACTACAGTTGTTAAAAGAAAAAATAGAAAAGTTTCCCTACCTTGAAAATCATGTCAATCAAAAAAAAAAAAAACTCCTAACTCACTTAATATGTAATCTTTGATAAAAAAAATCTGTAGTGAACAGAACGCACTCCAACCAACAATTTAGCGTAAGATATAAAGCACAAAACGTCAAAGGGCATTTATAATGTAATGTGATAGAATTGATGTTTAATTAACTTACAGTATTTTAGATTTTATAATTATAAATGTTGAATTTTTATATAAGAAATTAAGTCCTATATAACACTACACAAACTAAAAATGAGCGTAAATGATAAAATTAATTATTTATATAATCTTAAAATTAATTTTTTATTTAATTAACAAGCATTGAAATATGATTATATAATTTGATTACATAATCTTAAAATAATAATAATAAACCAAACAATACCAGAAGAACAAAATTACTGCAGTTGGAAACAATGTAGATCGCTCAGCTCTCTGTTAGACCCCCCCTTGGGTCAACCACACACCCCAAAATGCTTCCTTTATGCAGGGAAAGATCACATTCGAATGATTTCATGTCCCCCTTTAGATCAATAAACTCTGAACCTTAAAGTAAAAACTACTGACAGGAAACAAAATTCATGATGAGTTGCATCGGTTGAATCTATGCAAACATTTATTTTGTGGTACCTAGGTCAAAAGGCAAAGCTGAACTTACATTTTATGATGTCTTGACATGGCGACATCACTCAACTCTGGAATTTGCTTTGTCATAAGAAAATCCATGGGAAAAAGATGCGGGACAATGAATGCCAGCACCAAACAAAGAATGGCTACGATCCCAACACACCATGCTTTGTAAGGGATTCCAAAACATAGTTCATCACAAACTACAAATGGAGATCAGAGAAACTTTTAAAAGGCAGAAAGGCAAGGATGGAAAGCAACATATCATATTTCAAACGCTATTAATAGTGACAATAAAAGTAGAAGAAAACTAAGATTATGAACTATTATTAAATATTACTTGTACATTTGCAGCATTCCACATCTACAAGATTAATTTTTCTGAGTATGTTTGAGTTTCTTTTTGTTTGATGTTCTCATCCAAATCAGAATATTATACCAATTTTACATTTCATTGCATTGATAATGTGCTTAATTATTTTTAACGAAAATGCAGCTCTTATATCTTGTTAGAATAGTCCTACAGTGAAAAGTGAGGATAAGACTTGTGGCTACATAATAGAACTATTTTACTAATTGTCATTGGTTTTAACTAGGATGCCCACCTTAAAGAATATCCTATAATGAGCAATCTATTCAAAGAAGGCATGAATTTGTATATGATATTAGAGGCTCAAGAGTTCTGTAAATAACAACCAAAGGTCAAAAGGCTATGCAAGTGTTGCTGCATAGATTACAAAAAAGAAAAGTGCCATTGCTTTTTATGTAAAAATCAACGACAATAACCACTAAAGAATGGGAAAAGATGATATTAAATTCAACGAGGTATGTGTAACTATAAACACTAAAGCATGGGAAAAACACTACTACATTTTTTGATGATGATGATACATATTTCTTACCAATATTGAACAGGACAGTCTCTCTTTCCTGTACACCAGACTTTGCAACAACGCCGGCAGCCTTGACAGTGACAAGAACATATTGCTTTTGACGGCCTGAATCCTGAACAAAACTCGGCTTTGCATTAAGAGAGCAGTGCATTTATGAAGAATATTGACTAATGTGGTTACAAACCATAGCATCAAAACAGGCTTTAAATATCAGCTTCTCGGTATTAAGCAATCTTCTATTCTTTCCTGACCAAAGTCCAGATGCATCTCCTGTCAATTGAATTGAGAAGCTAGCAGGTATCTATTAAATTGGACAGACATTTAGGTTCTGGAAGAGAAAATATGGGAGCCAATGAAAGAGGAGATGAAAAAATAACGTACAGATGCTGGGTACGATATCTTTATTTCATACCAAAGAGAATTCTTGAGACCAAGTAGATGGTAATATCGTTGACCAAATTGCAATGGCAAACGTTCATTTTCCAGCTCTTCACCAACATTCATCTTACGAAAATCTGAACTGTACAAAAAGAAATAAATGACAGCAACAAAAATGGCAAGTTCTTTGAAGGGTCAAAAATGAAGTGCATTGGGTTTTGCCGAACCCCCTTCCCATGCTTCATAAGAAAGACACTATGCAGAGGATTCACTCACAAGTTGTTGTGATGAGACATGCCAACTATCGGGTAGCACTGAAGAAGACAACAAAGTACAACACAGCAATTATAACTTGATCTGCAAGCAGACGGCATCTTCAATCGCCCAACCAAAACCTGAAAAGATATGCTGATATCCTTATTATTTAGGCTTGTGGCAACAGGCACATACATGAAATAATACAAAAGGACAAACCCACAGCAAGATACTCCCCCCCCCCACCCCCACAATGTCGACAGCACAAATGAGTATTCATTTGTAACATAACACCAAAAAAATATTGCATTCATTGTATGAATGATTGTTTCAATGCATGACTACCTGTAATTTTGTATGAAAACTTGCAAAAACAGCATTATTATGGTGGTGTAGACAATGTGTTATCACCACAGAACTGTCCATTGACCCCTTGTAAAGGTTCGATTAAAGACCGTATTTGCATCATGTGCGTGTGGGAACTTAACTACAGTCACAGTAATAACTTTTTTTTGAAAAATTCTATGGTACACATGATGTCTCCTACAAAGAAATAACTACCCTTTTCATAGTTACAACTTACAAGCATTTGATTCTAGATTTAAAACTTATCATCCATATATTTGAATAAATAGTTAAGATTCAAGGATTTTGGCACCCAGTGAAATTCGATGGTATCCAACAACATTGATACATAGAAACAATATCAACTTTAGTTTCTCACAACACAAAAAATAAGTTTTACTTGTAAATTGCAGAGATGGCCTATGGAAAACCCAAGTTCATTTGATCATTTCCCAAAGTTAACACTTACCATAAACATTCAACATATGATTAGCATATTCATACCATGCAGCAATAAAAGAAACCTGGATTTCTCTTTCAATTGCTAGAAGAAACAATGCAAAATGTTCTTTTCAACAACAACACAACTAAAATTACAACAAGCAAAAGGCTCTCATAATTGCACTATGAATATTAATTAGATGCACAAAAAGCACCAAGATGTGAGGAAAAATGCTGACCAAGGGAAGAGGTGAAATTTCCATAGAAAATAACATTGTTGATTCAAACTAATAAAGATCAAATTTCATGATTCTTCATCAATTTCACAAAAGAAAGCTATAAGCCTATGAGACCAAATTTCTGGTGAGTGGACTGGTGAGTTGTCAAGAAGAAAGAAGGCCATGACATGACATGGGTAAAGTGTGCTCTTACCTCAAGATGGAAGTGATGATGTATCTTCTGGTGATGTCCTGAGGTGGCAGATGTTGAAACTGGAGTGGGGCCATTCAATCTGTTTTAACCCAGACACAGTCTAGCATAAATGCGGCATACAAGAAGATTTGGACATGAAAGAACTGAGATTAGTGGTGGCAACTAGGTCTAGGATGCAGTTTCATCTATTTTTATGTGACTGGGTCTGAACAAACTCTAACATTGGGATCTGAAATTAACTCAAGCCTACAAAAAAGGTCCAGTTGCTAGTTCCAATAAGCTTGTGAGCCCATTACAACAATAATACACACATTACACAGATCTGATTTGTTTGGATAGCCAATAATCCTATATAGCATCAAGGCAGGAATGATACAGTGACATATGAGCTTACCTTTAGGTATCAATATGATATGGTACAGAACTAGTATCAATATTATATAGTACAAAAATGGGCATAAGATACACATCCATATGCATTGGCCTTGACTTGAGCCGAAATTACACCTATATTGATATTTTGTTAGTTATGATATGCAGTCAAATATCTAACTTTTTGTAAATGAATTGTAATTTTTTTTCCCATTAACACTTGGAGTATGTATTGTATAGATCAACTTATTAGTTATTGATATACTAATAATTATTTTTATAAGTGGTTAGGTGTATGGTTGTTTTTTAAATTATTAAATATCTTATACAAATTATCATATCCATATCATTCAATTTGAAACTTTAAGGTATCCATTGTTACATACGCATGTCAGATGCTCACACTCGTGTTAGGTATCATAGAGAAAGATATAACAAATCAAAGGCAAGTTGATCTAATAAATGCAGCATATATGTACTGAAAATGCAATAAATAATCAAAATATACCATATAAATTAGAATGCAACACATTCACAAAAGTCATGAAATTTTAAGGTTCGAACAAAAATCCTCAACAGAAAAGTCTGTTGGGTTTCACTCTCTGTGAAGGATGGCTTAAAAAGGTATGGACCATTTTTACAAAATGACCATGCATATGCTATCAGGGTTAATGACATTATTTGTAAGAGAGAGAGAAAACAAAAGAAAAAGGGCTGCAATTTTTCCTAGTGGCAGCTTCTGCACGATCTTAATCAAACACACAATTGGAGAGTTATTTGTAGTTGGATAAGTTAAAACTTTACAAGCTCATTCATGACTTATTGTTCTTCAATTTGAATGGTTGGATCAGATATTAAAATAGACGAGAACTAGTTTTTGAAGGACAAATCAGTGACTCACCTTGCTGCAGTTTTGCTTGCGTGATGTCTTGGTAGAAGTATTGTTTGAGGGGTGAAATGTTGTCTGTTTGAGTAAAAATTTTGTCAAAAGATTTGGGATAAGTGAATCCTCCTTCCTACCAAATTTTATGATTTTTGGTGGTGTATGGTGATTGCAGCAATGGTAAAACCAAGGCAGCTATGATTGGTAATTTCTTATACCTCTTATTGTAGTTGATGTAATTGTGCTCTTGAGATTGTATGTTAATGCATGTTAGTGATTCCTCTAGTTTCTTACTAGAGAGGACTCGTTTTAGAGTGAAAACTTTAGAGGTGGACCCTAAGGTCCCATGGTTTTTTCTCTTCAGATCAAAAAGTTCTTCCATGTAAATCATTGAGTGTTTGTGATTTGCATTTGCTTTTTTGATTGGTTTTCGTCTTAATTCACCATTGAGAAGCAGAATTGAAGGGTTGATTTTCCCAACAAGGTCAACAAAAATTTAATCCATTTGAAAAGCCAATAACATGAAGACATGGAATACCAAAGTTGAATGGCATAATTGATGTTCCACTCTACGATAAGAGAAGGAGACCTAGGCTTGAATCCAAGCAAAAACATTACCATTATCCAAAGATAATCACATGATAAAGTGCAATACATGCAGCATAACAATGCCATGTACCACATCGAAACTATAAAAATATCAAACAACCAAACATTGAAAACAAATCAAGCAATTACCTTATATATTTTCGCTTTGTGAACTTTCATATGTTGTGAACTTACATGGGAGGCCGACAGCTGACGCTCGTGGAAGTGGTCCGGAGGCGGCTGTGTCGGCGGTTGATGACTTCGAGTAGACTAGACTGCTGTGGAGTAAAGAACGAGAGAATCGGCGACTATCGACTTCGGTGCCGAACTCTGGCCAGATGGCCAGTGATCTGTGGAGGACGTCGGTGTAGAGTGGAGGAAGGTGGTGGAGGCGCCGACCGGCGACGACTCCCAGGATGTTGTCCGCAAATCTTGTGTGCGGAGGATGGGGCGGGGACGGGGAACAGGAGAGCAGAGAAGGGGGTCGGGCGCAGGGTGCGACGAGAGCACGTACACAACACCCTTTATTTACTTCCTTTCAAATTTTCCTTTTTTAATATTTATTACATTTGTGTCCAAAAAAAAATAAAATAGGAGAATTGAATTAAGGTTTGTTTAGATAGAAATGTGAAAATGAAAATGAAAATTTTAAATAAAAAAATAAAAAATAGAAAATGCAGATGAAAATTTAAAAATAGAAGGTGCTAGACATTAACAAAAAGTGTAAAGAATTTAATTTCATCTAATTTAAACGTTTGTGTGTATTCTTTTCGATATAATTCAATTCTTTTATGGAATTGAACAAAATTCATTTAATTTAACAGTGAGGTTTAAAATTTAATTTCGGTCTTTTACTTGTGAATTGAGTAAAATCTTTTTACTTCTCCTCCTACGAGACATTCCCTAGCCCTCGTATCTATCAAAAAATCTATTCAATGAATAGTTAATTTTGAAATATATTATTTTTTATTATTTTAAAAATAAATAATAAATTTAATTCTATCTAATTTCGTCATATGCGTAAAGATTAAAATTTCAAATTCTATTCAATTTTACATTAAATCTAATTTATCTGATTTAATTTTGATTAAAAAATAAATTATTAACAATTCATAAGTACACAAACAACTCTAAAATTACTATCCAAAAACTGTATTTTTTCTCTAACAATAATATTAAAAATACTATCCTCTTTCTTATTCTTTACACCTATTAAGTAGAAAAAAAATCACATTTTTTGTAAAATTACATGATTTGTGATGTTAATTTTTAAATATTTTTTATATAATTTTTGATATAAAATGTTAAAAATATTTGATAAATATTATTGTATATAATTATAATGCACAATTTAAAACATCTAAATAAACGTTACCTCAAATACGGCTCGCCCAAACATGTTAATCAACAATACATTCAAAATATATCAAATCACATTATTAAACATGAATCAGCATCTCAACAAGTCCTTAGCATTAGTTACCATCCGATCTCAATGTTGGGGCAAGGCCGGAGGAAGAGTCACCAGCCCCAACACCTTTGTTGTCGACGGTGGTAGCAGCACCCACCTTTTTCTCCTCCTCTACTTGCCTCCGAAACGAACGGCGCCCACGCCTACGGACACTGTCGTGATCTCGTCGGACGCCTAGAGGTGTTGTTGTCCACCGTGAAGTGTGTGTGGAGAGTCGGATTGGTGATCAATTACGAGCACGTACGTACTTGATGGGCATCCAATCGAAGAAGGCGAAGACCGACACATTGATCGAGAGGACGAGAGCATTCGCCAGCACCGCTGTGTGCGTCGTTGCGATCGTGCACGTCGCCCATCCAACTAATGCCCACGCTGCAGCTGCATTTGCGCGACGTTGTAGAAGGGACAAATTGCTCAATCGAGTGTGCCAGGCCACCATCCACTGCTCTCTGATTCCATGGATTTTTCTACTCTCTCCTAAGGTATTTTTGCAAAGGAGGCGAAACTGGAAATCCTTTAGGTGAAGGTCTTCGAAATGCATTGATGGGCAGACTGGACTGGGTGCCTCAAGCACGATGGCTGAGGTTTCACCCGGTTCCGTTAAATTTATAGGTGGGGCCACGTGAATGTAGACCCACTACATTTAAAAAGTAACCGGCACCTCAACTATATATATGGTTGAAGAAGATCGACCTTTGATCCTTTTAAATTCACAGGTTCACATGAAAAATATCCTTATATATATATATATATATATATATATATATA
>JAMKPZ010005093.1:0-19065 GCA_024699675.1 Amphibolis antarctica | reverse complement strand
TTAAAATCAAATTATTTTAAAAAAATCTACAAACTTCTTTCAAATTTAATCACCGTATTTGTAATTTAAGAAAAATTAATTAATTTTTATAAGTTAATTAATACAACAGTTGGAAATATGAATTTTTAAAGTTAAGAGAGAAAGAGTACACACGTCTTTTTAGGTGAAGAGAGAGAGTGTTTTTAAATTTTACTTATATGAGAGTGTGTGTTTTATTAAAACGTCGATCTTTTAATACAAACGTCCGGTCATTTAACATAAAACGCCTCTTTTCTCATCAACCTAAAATTTATTGTGATGAGAGAAGAGGCGTTTTATGTTAAAGTGTCGGACGTTTATATTAAAAGACCGGTGTTTTAATAAAATACTCTATCTCATGTAGGTGAAATTTAAAAATACTCTCTCTCTTCACCTAAAATGACGTGTATACTCTTTCTCTCTTAACTTTAAAATTTCACATTTCCAACTGTTGTATTAGTTAACTTATAAAAATTAATTAATTTTTCATTAATTACGAATACAGTGATTAAATTTGAAAGAAGTTTGTAGATTTTTTTAAAATAATTTGATTTTAATTATGTAGTGTTTAATAAAAATAATTCAAGGTGGATTGTTTTTAACTTAAATATTAGGGTGAATTTTTTTAAAAATAATTCGATTTTACTTAAAAAATATTTTGATTAAATATTTAAAAACACTCCATTTTCAATCGATTATTTTTCATGTGTCATTTGAAAAGGGAGTGTTTTTAAATATTTAATCAAAATATTTTTTAAGTAAAATTGAATTATTTAAAAAAAAATTCACCCTAATATTTAAGTGAAAAAAAATCTATCCTAAATTATTTAAGTCACTTCTGTAGGCGTCTACAGAACTCGTGCCCTCTTAATATATTGACTGATATATTTATCAATTACACAATTATTAACGTTGGAAGGGTTTGTATGGATTGAACGAGAGGAAATTTAATTCAGATATTTTTGTATAGATTTTTTCTAATAGAATTTAATTTTTTTACGAAATTTTTGTAAAAGAAAGGTTTAGAATTTAATTTTAACATCTTTTCATAGAACATCCTATAATTTTTACATATCTTAAAAAGTTAATAATTAAAATTTAAAATATATTAACTTTTTACTATTTAAAAAATAAATAAATTTAATTTTATTTAATTCTGTTATATATACAAATATTAAAATTTTAAATTCTATTTAATTCTATAAGATCCACAAACATCTCTTCATTAAATTTAATTATATTCAATTCAATTTTAACTAGAAAATAAATTCTTAACAATTTATTTTTATCTAATTCTATATTTAACTTATAGTTTCATTAATATATTATGTTAAGCAAATAACATGGAATTTATTATTTATAAATATAATTACCAGAAAGATATATTAAGTTTAATTTGCTTAGCATGCTTATATTATACTAAAACTTAACAATTATCTTTTTATTCGTTTGTATTAGTTAAAGTCATTTCTTAAGTTATTGTTCCGTATAGTTATTATTTCTTTATTTTTAATTTTAATTATGTAATTATACTTAAATAAATTAATTTAAAATTTATAGGTGTACTTGTTTCTAACATTACTTATTATTACTTATTGTAGAATTAACTTTAATAATTATAAAATTTATGTAAAGTTAAAATTAGAACTTTTAAAATTACACCAAGTAAACATTGTAACGGTGAAGAGTGATATTTATTTATTTTAAATTTAATTTTATATATTTAAATCATAAGATAAATATTTGAAACTTTTATTTTACTGTGATGACGTATAACCTCATTTTTTCTATTATAATAATGGACAAAAAGCATTGCAATCCTGACAATACGGATAAAATATAAGGGATGATAATAGTAAATAATGGATGAAATTATATTCTCCATGTATCAATTTTAAAAGTAATTTATTACATTCATCAATCTTACATTGAAAATAGATATATCTGATTTTATTTTAAAAAAAAATCTAAAATAGACATAAATCATAGAAAAGTAATATTTTTTCGTTTGTAGTGGATTTATTTAGTTACGAAGTTTGATTATTATAAGATTTTCCTTAAAATTTTAAATTTTGAAGTTCAAATTTTTACTAAAAAATATTATTTAAATCTCTTACAAACAATATCTTTTTAACCTTAATATTCGTCGGAAAAAAAAGATTGCTTTAATATTTTCGGTTAGTACGTTGTTGGGCTGAGAGAACTTATATAAAATTAATTTTTAATAAAATTAAATTTATATAATAATTAAAATAATAAAAAATTATAAATTAAATATATATAATAATAATAACAACTAACTTTTGAAATTCACCAACCTCAAATGCCTTTGAATGCATAAGTATTTAGTAACGAAATTTAATAAGATTTTTATTGTATGAAGTTTACGATGTATTATATTTTTATCAAATAAAATATATGAATAATAATTTATTTTACGATACGTATGAATGTAAAAAAATCAATATACCTCTATCTTTATTTTCTCACATAAAGTGATTTTACGTGATTACCACATTGCGTTTTTTTTGGATGATTATCATATTTTTAAGAGGTTAACCACCTCTACGGAAATAATAAATCCATAATATAAAATAAATTACATAATTAGACAAAAATTGTGATGATGTATATATTATTTACGATATGGTATAAGTGCACATTTAGAGAGATGAATATACAATTTGTTTTGTTATTATATTACGAAAAAATATTCTTTACAAACGATAATTTCACTAATCTTTCTGGTATGTCATGATTATTGTTAGAAAAATAATTTTTATTATTAAAGGTAAATATAAAATTATTGAAAATAATTTATGGATTCATTCACCAATTGTAATGACTCTTTATATAATTTTATTTTTTTTTCCTGTTTCACCTTAATTTTGGTAATATTTCTTAAAAAAAGTACCACTCCATCCTACCCCGTTTCCAAATGTTGCCTTCGTCGGCACGCCCTTCGCAAGTGACCTCTGCAGCCGCGGAGCAGGGAATTGGATCGTGACGGCTGTGTTTGTCTTGCATTTATAGAATAATTTTTATATTTTTTATTATTTATAAAATTAAATTAAATTTTTTTTATTTACCATAGATCATGAAATTTCACAGAAAACATCCGACAAGACATCGGATAAAGGAGACCGCTGGTGTCGACGTTGACGTGGTAACTACAACTCTTTTACCGTGTATCTTACTCGTAAATAAATTAATAAATATTTATTTTTTAAGTAAAATTAAATTAAATAAAAATAAATTTAATATAAAAATATTTATATATCTTTTAAAATTAAACGAGATTAAAAGTTTTGACTGTTAATTAAATTTTAAATAATCCATACTAAATTTTATTTTTATTTTAAATTAATAAGTAATTGATAATAAAAATAAATTAAATTCAATTTAATTCAAGAGCGCGTATGGTAAATCCGCCAAGAATATATTTCCCCCTGGAATCCCACCTCTCCTCCAGATCCGTATCTTCCCCGTTCCAAGTCCCCCCCCCCCTCCTCCTCCTCCTCCTCCATGAATGCTTGCGACGGGAATCCTCCTACGGACGAGGCTGGAGTGAGCGGCGGATCCTCGTCGTCCGCTGCCTCGGTGTCTACTTCGTCGTCGAAGCCGGAGAAGCAGAAGGAAAAGTCCAAGATCAGCAGGACCTCGCTGATACATTGGCACACTCACCAGAACGACGCGGCGGCCGTTCGAACGTTGCTGGAGGAGGATCCGTCGCTGGTGGCGGCGAGGGATTACGACAGCAGGACGCCACTCCATGTTGCTTCGCTCATCGGCTGGGTTGACGTCGCCAACTGCTTGATTGAGTTTGGAGCTGATGTCAACGCACTCGACCGGTGGAAGAATACGGTACGTCTCTGGTTGTTCTAGATGAGTACAGAAATTACCGATACTCGTGGTTATTTTCTTCCTAATCGCCACCACATCTTTAGCTGGGATTCCTTCAATCTTAGCGAGAATTTCAATACTGATCTATGTGTGATGATAGGTGTCCACTTTTCTTCGAATCTAATGAAATTGTCTCGAGTACGTTCTTCATTCACCATTTTTTCTAACCGTGCTGACTGGCTTCTGCGCTCCACGTTATCTCCTGTGGGAAACTGTAGTTTTTATTTTGGGATTTGTTCAAAAGCATATGTTCGTTCATAGTATGATTCGTTTTAACGTGAAAAAATCTTTCGCCAATATATATTTTCATTTTCGATATGCTATTCAATACAAGGGTTGAAGTGCGTTGGTGCTTCGTAGATCCAATAATAAATCAATTAGCTCCAGCAGATTCTTCACTTGAAAAATAAATACGTATCTGTGCTGAAAATTAATTTGTGACCCAAAACACTTGCAGCACTAGCAGATTGAACATAATGTTATTACCGTAGTCATGAATTTTTTAAGAGACGTCGAGACTTGAATTTCATCTGATGAACAACATTGCAAAAATAAGGAATGATTCTTGATTTTTTTTCCCCTCTTTACTCCTGTCCGTTAGTCTTTTTGTAAGTGCACTCATCAGTGAAGCATCTGCAAGTTCGGTATCTTATAAGATTTACATGCATATCTATGCTAAAGATATCCAGAGAAAGATACACATATTTCAGAATTTCATGCATTTGCACGGTTTACATGCTCTTCATGCATCCCGAAATCTCCTGACCTTTTTTCATTTTCGTACTATCCATGCATCCTTCTCAAATTCTCTGTTTGAAGTCAAGTCAGTAAACAGATGGGCAATTAACTTTGCTTATAGGTGTGAATGTTTTGGATATTAGAAAACCTTCATGCTAAGATTGGAGATTAAATCTAGGATTTGAAGAAAAACTAAGGTGGGTGAGCTTGGAGCAATGTTAAGATTACTCTATTGTAACCCAAAGGTCATGGGCTCAAAACTTAGGAAACAACCTCTCTATTTACAAGGGAAAGGTTTCATATAATTGAACCCTCTTCATGTCCTACCTTTTTGAGAGTCTTGTGCACTGGGTTAGCCCAGAACAAAAGTCACAAATCATCCAACTACTAATTGTTTTTATGCTGATGAGATGAGGATGTACTATGATGATTATAGGTTATTCTTAAAATGTTTGAATGACTGTTTTCACAGTCTGATATTGTTATAATTATCTCAAAACCTGAAGCTATTCCTTCACTGTATCAAAATCATCAAACCATCATGAATGTATAAATTCCAAATCTTCTGGTATTGAGAATACTTTAGCCATTAGGAAATCTTGGGACTGAGAAACGATGGGTTATTTATTGTTTGAAACCTGATACTACGATTTCCTTGTATAATATAAATATGTAATATGAATCTCTTGTTATGGACTTGTGTCATCACTATCTTGTACTTTAGTTCAATTTGGTGACTCTGTTTAACAGAATCTGTTGCCAACTATGTCATTGTTTGATTTTTTTTTACTATAGTTAGCCTATGGCTGATGTGGTGTTCCTCTTATTCCAGCCTTTGGCTGATGCAGAAGGAGCTCAGAAACTTATTATTGTGCAGCTATTGAGGTTGCATGGTGGTCATTCCTTTGTAAGCTTTCTTGCCATTATATGTACATCTTTTGAAATGTCATTTACTTGGAGTGGATTGGATTCAGAAGTTTTTCAAAGAAAAAAACTTCACATTTATTTTTTGTGTTTGAAATCAATTATTTTTATTAGTTTCACTTCAAACATGTATTATTAAGAAGGAGCTAGTTGCAACTACTAAACATTATTTAAATATTGTATTAGCCTTTTCCTTATTTTATTATAATATCAAATACTTGTCCTAAATGTAGTACACTAATTATAAATACAAACAATAAGTTTTACTTCACCGTAGTTTCTATAAATAATTGTAGCTCATATACTTGATAAATCATGCAATGAAGCCATAATAAAAGACGAAGATATTTAACATCAATGTTGTGTTGGACCTTGGTTTGATGAAAAACCAACATCTATGAGATCATTTATTGTGGTATTTATGGTTGTGTTTGATAATAGGTGGTAGTTGGTGGAGATTAGTGAGTAAAAGAGTAATATGTAGTGTCAAACATAAGCAATAGGCTTGGAAGTAGCCATTTGAGTAGGCACCAATCCAAGCGTGATGTGGATCTTGGTGAGTGGGTATAGTGATTTCTTGGAATGGCTTGTATTATGATTTATTCATCTTAGTCCTAGGTTTTTTGTCTAAGAATTTCACATTCATTCATGGATGGTTGGTGTTATGTCAATAAGTTGTCATGAATCTTTTTTCTGTTCTTGCAAAAATGAATAAAAAAACCTATTCTGACCAACGTCAAGGGACAAAGACTGTCTCCTAGGTTACGATCTGCCCATGTCTAAGTATGTTTCCTGTTTTGGATTTGTCTTCTTTGTATTGTCTCAGCCTTCATTATGTTGTGTCTTCTCTGTATTAGTTTATCCTTTTTTCTTGTCTTTTGTTTCATCTTTGCTTATTTTTTCGATAAACTTGGATCTTGCTTTTTGTTTAATTAATTGATTGCCTATCATTCAAAAAAATTATTACCAGCTATTTTAGTTAGTGTGTGACAAAATTTTGTACCACTTTTTTTTATTGCTTTCAATATTGTAAGCTTAGCTTCTTGTTGTAGCATATTTCTCCACACAGATTCTTTTTTTTTCCTTGGATTTTTGGCACTTGTATTTCCATTCAGTTTCAGAATTCTTAATATATTTGTCTGTGTTCTACAACAAGAAGCTTTAAGGTCAATACCCTTTTTAACTAATTTTTGTGCATGGCAGGGACAAACTGGTAGTCACTACGAGGCTAAACCTGTTCCTCCCCCTCTTCCAAACAAGTGTGATTGGGAAATTGATCCTTTTGAGCTTGACTTCTCAAGCTCATCTATGATAGGAAAGGTTTGTCATTATTGGGAACTTAACTTTTTACTTAATTCCTCCTGAATCTTAGCCTGTCCTCATCTTTCTTTTGTTGTTGTGTGCCATACCCTCTTATTTTCTGCTTTTCTTGTTGGTTGGGTGCCTTCTAGCACTTTAGGGTTTTCCTTGGCTTCTATCTTCTTGATATCATGATAGTGCCCTCTTGTTTTCCCTTACATTTTTACTTACTCTATTTTAATTCTTCTTTATTTCTAAGAATTAGCAATTATTTCTCATGAAGTAGAAAGTTTTTCTTGGGTTTCTGTCATTCCCTCCAATTGAAAAATGAGGAATAAAACAATAAAATATGACCACAAATATCTCAATGTGAGAGAAAATAGATCCTTACTTTTTATGAGATATTTAGACATATGGATGACTGGGATTCTGGGAGTGTGCCTTTTCAATTCCACAGTACATTAAAATACAGCTAATCCCTTACTGCTTAATCATGTGCACCAAGTATATTTTCAGTTTTCTCTTTCTAATGATAGATCCAGATTTTTCTTTGATTTTGTCTTCAGTATAATGTATATTCTTACCTCAGAAAATAAGGTGTTTGCAGAACGATACTAAAATTTGTTTTGCCTGGTTTACCCTTTTTGAACATATATATGATGATGATTTGTGCAGGATCATTTTCCTGCAAGGGTATGCTCCATATACTACTAAATTACCATGTGCACGTTGTTACCATTTTCAGGGGTCTTTTGGTGAGATATTAAAGGCATGCTGGCGTGGAACACCTGTAGCAGTTAAACGCATTCTTCCATCCCTTTCAGATGATAGACTGGTTATGTAATGTACAATTTCCCTTTGTCTCTCTGTTGCATTAATACTTTCAGAATTCCGGACCTAGAGGTTAGATGTTTGGCATCCAGTCTGTAGCACTACCAATTTTAACCATGCCATTCTTTAGTGGGTTTTCATTTCTTTCACTGCCAGAACACCCATGCTGAAATGGACAAATGTCTGTGTGTGGTTCGGTTTAGTTCTAATGAGTAGGAACTGAAGTTGAGATTTTTTGAGCTGCTGCTATTTGTGGGCCTAGATGTAGAGTGAAACTTCGAGTACTCTAATGAGATGGCTGAATTGTGAAAAGGACACCTTGGATTGTGGATAAATGAATCTCCCAAACTTCTTGTAGTTTGTTCGTTTATTCTGGCCCGTTTATGAAGATATAGCATTTTGAATTTGTCTTGTTCATATTCTTTATAGTAAATGGAGTTTCAAAAATTGTGGATCTCTATGTAAATTCTACTCTTGATTTTTTTACTAGAAAGTAAAGAGCATTGAAGTCCTGGTATTAAAGTTACTTGTGGTTATTTAAAGATCTGAATAATATTGAAAACGTAGAGTATGTATTCAGAATTTCTTGTCACATAGAGTGATCTTTTGAGTGGTAATTATGTGAATTGCATGTCACTTCATGCAGTTGCCTTCTTCTGCAATACCATATTTTCCTTTTTAGTCATTTCTTGCATAATCCTGTAATTTTAGCAGACATAAAACCCTTATTCATTATACATTCATTCAGCCAGGATTTTAGGCATGAGGTTGATTTGCTGGTTAAGCTACGACATCCAAATATTGTCCAGTTCCTTGGAGCTGTTACCGAAAAGAAACCGCTGATGTTGATCACCGAATATCTGAGAGGGGTACAGATGAATTTTCAAATAACCTCATCGAATAGGTTATATGTGTAACATATCCTTTTTTGAATTGACAGTTTTTTTATTTTTAGGGTGATCTTCATCAGTGCTTGAAGGAAAAAGGCTCACTGAACCCATCAATTGCAATTAACTTTGCCTTGGACATTGCAAGGTGATCTGCTATATGCCATTTGTGGGATAATACTTGAATATACATAATTGAGAATTGACTCCTCCAATAATCACGAAAATATCTAATTTACCAAGTGGCTTCCATTTGAATAATAAATCTCTTAAAGCCAAATCCAATTTAAAGTATTTTCCAACATGGGATGTTATTGGAGCAGAAGAATTACTGTTGTTGCTGCATACACGCCAACAAATGGGAACCATCAAATTCTAACAAGCTTCTTCTGTGATGTGCTCGTTATGCCCCATATCAAATATCCTGGTTGCAAGTTTCTAGATTCAGTATTAGAATTATTGATGTTTTAAAAGGTTGCAGTGTTGTTATAATTGATGCTGCTTAAAGACCTTTCTTGAGCTTGAGAAAATTTATGATCAATTCTCACATTAGTTTTGTTATTTGTGCTTTTCTTGATAAGGATTGAGTAGTTAACTTCTTAGGTACTTGCTGAAGAAAATAAAACTAGTTATTACATTAAAGAACTCGCTGAGTTAAAATGCTACGCCTTCACATTTTTTCCATGATCTTTATTTTCTAAATTCAGCATGTTATTGAATAATGAATACTAAGAGATATTTCCCATGCAATTTTAAATTTTTAGGGGCATGGCATATCTCCACAATGAACCAAATGTTATTGTCCATCGAGATTTGAAGCC
Source organism: Amphibolis antarctica (assembly GCA_024699675.1). Classification (NCBI taxonomy): domain Eukaryota; kingdom Viridiplantae; phylum Streptophyta; class Magnoliopsida; order Alismatales; family Cymodoceaceae; genus Amphibolis; species Amphibolis antarctica. The sequence goes on along the minus strand of JAMKPZ010005093.1, from coordinate 9,644 downwards.
AAGGTAGGGTAAACTAATAATTTTATATTGTTTTATATCACAAATGAAATTGCTGAGATAGGTGATTTTGCAGGAATGTTCTTTTGGTAAATACAAATGCAGATCATTTGAAGGTTGGTGACTTTGGACTAAGTAAGCTCGTCAAAGTTCAGAAATCACGTGAAGTTTACAAAATGACTGGAGAAACAGGAAGTTGTAAGTTGGATGACTCACAATCTTTTAAGAAAATTGAATACTTACGTCGTGATTTGGGTTTTTTTGCCATGATCTCAGATCGATATATGGCTCCTGAAGTATTCAAGCACCGAAGATATGATAAAAAGGTTGATGTTTTCTCTTTTGCCATGATACTATATGAGGTAATATCCATATTGTTGCCACTGACAGTAGGAGTATCTTTGCATCACCACTTATGCATTGATTTTCCATTTGGACAGATGCTGGAGGGAGAACCTCCTTTAGCACACCATGAACCTTATGATGCTGCCAAGCATGTGGCAGATGGTCATCGGCCTATTTGTCATTCAAAAAATTTCCTTCCTGAACTGAAAAAGTAAGTTGTGGGATTTTATCTCTCCGTGTTATCATTGTGCTAATTTCTCATCTTCGTGTCTCAGAAATCTTAACTGATAAATATCAAAATCAAATGACTAAGCTTCGCTCACTTGAATCTTGTGACAGACTAACGGAGCAGTGCTGGGCAGCTGATATTAACAAGAGACCGACTTTCATAGAGATACTTAAAAAACTCGAAAAGATAAAGGAGAACATGACGCAAGAGCATCATTGGAGCATTTTCGGTACTTAGTACCGGGGCATTAACATGGACCGTGGTTACACTTTTTCTACGTGATTGGCATTACAGAAAAAAGGAGAAATAAGTTATTCGGCCAAATTTCAAATGAAAAATTCAATTAATGTTTTGGTACATAAATTTATTGATGAGACGTTCAAGATTGAAAAAAATTATGTAATTTTGAAGGCAGTGAAACAAATAATGCGTAATTCAAAATATTCTCTTTCATTTTTTCTTTCGTGGATATACCGTGTTCTTCTCATAGATTGCCAGCAGGTAGGTCACAAAAATATTTTATTGAATGTCTAGAAACGACATTCTCCGTATGAAAATGTTTGCAGGTCTGTTTATGTACATTAAAAGTTTAAGAATTAAAATTTTAAAAAATAAAAATGAAAAATTTTGAAACGTACAAAATTACAGAATTATTTGTAAGTGTCGTAAAAAATTAAAAATAGATATAAACAAAATTGCTAAAAATTAAATATTTTAATTATCAAATTAATAAAATACATCAACTAAAATATAATAAATTAATTTTTTGTTAATACAATTAATTATCCAAGCTGTTAAGTTTTTTATCAATATTTTTTTAGATTTTATGCCCACCAATGACGTCGAAAGATGGGAAAGAAATGACCAAGAAGAGGGTTGCGGCGATAAATAGGTTGTTGTAAGCAAGGTTGAAAATCTAAGCAAATCATTTTATTTGTATCGGCAAAAAATTTGGAAAAATTTTCAAATATTCCATGCACTGAAAGATCTCAAAAAGATGTTTAAATTTTCTGTTTTCTAGATTTTCATTAAGCACAAACCACATCTGCTTGTACTTCCATGCACAGACGTAAACCTTGCAGAATTTATACAGGGAAATCACTCTATGCTTTGCAAGATTTGTATTTTCAATGTAACTTTAACCATCAGCAAATTAAATTTAAGAGAAATATGCAAACTTGTGACCACTTTATGCTTGTTAAATTCACGTATAATTACTGACAAAGTGGAAACATTCTCTACTGCTTCCTGATGATAAATAAAGGGGGAAATAGTTCGACCTTCGTGGTAAATAAATCATATAAGCTTCTTCTTTTCGAAGAATGTCTTCAAATGCCAGATTTGAAGTCCAGCCACAGAGAGACATATGCCGAGCGAAAGAAAGCTCAACCAAGCCATCCGAGAATTGGTATTTCTGTTCAGCTCCTGCATTTCTTCCTCCCTGAAACATCAAAAAGAGAACAGTTAGCGGCTAGGAGGTTTATCATAAATTTAAAATCGCCGCACCGGGAAGAGGAGGTGTGGATGGTTCATTCGTTCTAATGGAAAATTAATAGAAAAAATGGGTGTAAATAAAGGACACGTCATAAACGCCCCTTCATTGGGGAAAAGTGAATTTTTTTAATCGCATGCTATCAACAAATTTGATGAGTACTTTCATGCCATTTAAAAATTTATATTTACCTACATATTATTGTAAAAATTATCATTTTACTATAATATCCTTGCCGTTACATTAACCATAGTTAACTTATTAATCATAGAATACAAATTAACATGCACTTAACAGATGTCATGTTAATTTTAAACAAAATTTAAATGCAAGAATATTCTAATGAGATTCAAACATTTTTAATGAGATACAAATGACTATGAATTTTGAATGACATACAAATAATTATCAATTTTATTGATGACATGCAAGTATAAAATCCAAAAAAAAATATATTAGTTTGGGCAATGGATTTCCCTACCGTCCTGTGTGTAGGGATGTTAGTTTGGAATGTTGGTGGTAGAAATATTAGTCTCTCGTATGCAAGGAGGAATGTTGATGTAGGAGTAAGAATAGGGCATTAAAGCAACAAAACAGTTTTTGTCACAACCTTTCCCTAAGGTAGAACATCTCATCGTGGATCGACCTTGCAGTGTCCTCCATCTTCTTCAGTTCCATTTCCATGATCTGCATCACAAAGTGAAACAAACTTTTCCGTGTACAACAAAAATTTTTGTGAACAAAAAATATGGCATACTCAGAATAAGTTTTTAATATTTGAAAGTAGAAAAGGAAATCAATCAGCCAGACATGAAAAACAAGTATTATTCAGCACGTGATGATAGAATTCCCAAAAAGAGATACCAGATTCCTAAAAATTGACATTGAATATGTAGGAGGTAAACAAAGGCAGGTCTATTTAGAGGAGAAAGGAGGAGGCATTGCCATTCCCCATGGAAGGGATCATCAATGAAGATGCCCATTGCCACGATTTCAGTCTGCTCATTGACAAGGACATTACAACCATGACACCACCATCTGTTACAACAATGTTGATTTGCTGGTCAACATCAAGGATGTTATCACCAACACCACCACTAAGGTAGGAAGAAGTTGACTGTTGAAGCAGTTACAGAATCATGCTCCAAACCTCAACACCAGAAGAGAAACAACCATGACAACAAAGGGTTTAGGGAAATTATATTAAAATGGATGACAGCTTTCTTGACGGGTATAGTTTTGGAAAGAAAAATTATACAAACACAACTGCAAGTCTACAACTTTTGCATGAGGTAGGTGTAGATAAATGTCCATCAGCTCTTTCTGCATGAACATTCTTTTTCCCATGATATAAAGGGCATCCACTTGGTCAGAGCCTCCCTACTCCCTAGAACCTACGTTAGTGGGAGTCTAGTACACTAAGTTCGTCTTCTTACAAAGGGTATCTTGTTTGATTACAATACAATTTGCACTAGCTAGTGAAACAATTTGATACTTTGGGGGGTTTGTGTCTTCACAATTGAGCAAAATTGAATTAAATGAAATTCAATCACTCAATTTTGGTGTTTGTGCAAATCATGGGATTGAGATTTTCAACTAGACTCAATATAAAAGCCAGGTCGAAAATTCATTTCTCAACCCTTCCCCTCCAAATCTAGAAAACATTTTCTGAATGTACAAACAAACCTTAAAATTGAAATGATATAAGAGCAATGCTCTTGCATCCAAAAAAGGACGAGAGGAGAAAGCATCATGCGTTAATGCATCTTTTTTAGCTCTTAAAAATTAATTTTTTTTGTGATTCTCTTTTTTTAAAAAACATTTCAACATTTTTTGACACTTCTTTTCAAACAAACACTTTCTTATTCTCCTTTGATTTCTTTCTTCCCCACTCTTCTTCCACTTCTTCTTCTTCTTCTTCTTCTTCTTCTTTTGTCACTTCACCTGCTTGAACTACTCCAACTTCCAGAACGTTTGACACCAATCCAATTATATCTGATGTCTCTAACTGAAAAATGAACCTGGCATCTAGGTTCATGCCAATCTTTGCACTTGAACAATTGTTAGACCAATCACAAACAAGTAGACCAACAACTCTGACCTTGAGATTGGTGCAAAGCAACAACAAAACGTCTTGCTCTGCCTTCCACTTAAGGTCATTTATGTGCTTCACCTATGCTCGAAAAGCCTCCTTGTAGAACTTTATAGGCTTCTTTGCCTTGCTCATGGGAACCATAACCTATGGCTTGAACATTACAGTCATTTCAGTCACCTCACCACCATTCAAACACCAATTTCCCATTTCTCAAGGGGGGCAATTTGGTCAAGACGTTCACTGCATGGAGACAGCATTCCAGGATTTTGAGTAGGTGGGTTGCGAGAAAGCAGAGAGACCTTGTGAATGGTGACTGCAAAGGCCTCATTAAAACCCTAAACCCTAAGTTACTAACACATTATCAATTCAGAACTCTCTCAACTAATTAAATGTAACTATCAAAATAGCAATTGTAACAAAAATTGCTATAACCAATGTCTAAGAATTCATTATTAAACCTAAATTCAAAGGATCTAATACAGTAATATGCCTATCAAGTACCAAGTGGAAAAACCTATAAGCATATGATCCACTTATAGAGATCTTCGTGTTGATACAGTCGACCATTAATGGGCAGCATATGGTCCAGGCAGTAGAATTGGCTGCGAAAAAAGTTTATCCACTACATTATTATTTATTGGATCAAAGGCAAAGACTTGACATGTAATGCTAAGTTACTAACACATTATCAATTCAGACCTCTCTCAACTAAGCTAACAAAATAGCAATTGTAACAAAAATTGCTATATGGAATGTCTAAGAATTCATTATTAAACCTAAATCAATAAAGTTCGAAAAAGGATCTAATATGCCTATCAAGTACCAAGTGGCAAAACCTATAAGCATATGTTCCACGCCTATAGATCCACATGTTGATTCAGTCCAAAAGGTGGTTCAAATTAATAATCCGTGAGAATAATAATACCAGAAAAATGAGGAAATAAATCTTGCACAATATCAAGTTACTTATCGATTAACAAAAGAAAAATCATGGCTGCAGGTTTCTGCAGGAATAGCAAATAGGACATAAATGAATTTTCAGATTATGTGACGCTCCTCCAGGTTTTGAATTCTACCCATTTTGTGTGTGTGATAGTTGTTAGGTGAAAAATGCTTTGAATCAAAATGATCGTGGTGGAAACTATTGTAAGGGTACTAAATTACGAACTTACGATTCTATGGGTTAAATCAAGAAGAAAGCTGTAGATGCTTTATAATGCAAAAAGAAGGGGATGTAATTGCTTACATCAATCTGGCCTTTTTTAGCAACGCTAGGCCAGTCCTTCGCAGCTACCCCGGTTCTCCAATCGAAGTCAATGGTGACGGTCACGGAAGGCTTGTGATCAGGGGTCCAGAAGCACGCCATGTAATCCCCAGACTCCCCCGAGGTGAAAGAGAACGTCCCGGAATCCACACGATCCGCATAATGAACGTTGTTCCCGTAAGGAGACGTCACCTGGCAACCAAAAATGCATCCACGAAACGATGAATCGAAACAAACTGCACCATAAGAATCCCAGCCTGGAAAAACAAAAAAAGTAGGGCATACGATTAGAATTACCCTAACGGTGACCCTGTGAGACTCAGGGAGGGGCGCGTGCGTGGCCTGCTCCTGCACGCCGTGCACATCAGCGGGGTTGATGATGGTGTACTTCCCAACGGAAAGGGCGTTGACCTTGATGTCCTCGGATATGCACTTGGTGTGCGCCGATGGCAGTTCGAACCGGACGGATCCAGAGGGATTCGGAGCCATCAGGAGGAGGAGGAGCAGGAGGAGCGCATCAAGGTATGTTGTTGAGGATCCTGCTCCCATACTTTCTTCTCCCTGATACGATCCGGCGAGAAATCGCTGCCACCGCGTAATCGAAGAGGAAGACGACGTCGGAATCGATCTCGTACGTACCCGACTATGACCTCAATTTCGCCGCAGCACACTATTCGCCCTGAGTGGTCACGAGGGCGTTTTCGTAAGTTTGGTTGAGTTTTATGTTTTAACAAAAATTATTTGATTTTTGGTAAAAAATATTAATTATATTTTAAAAAAATTTATAATAAATAAAATAAGTAAAAAATAATATATAGTATTTATTATAATAATATGATTAATATTTTTAAAAAATTACGATAAATAATAAATAAAATATGTAATAAAATAATAAATAATATTTATTATATTAATGTAATGATTTTTTTTAAAACCATAATGATAGTGATTTTTTAAGAATTTTCACATGAATAATAAAGAATATAAATGTTATTTGATAAATAATATTATATAATGTTACGTAAAAAATATAGTTACAGATAAATATTTAGACAAATAGAACCTTAGTCTAGGTCACGTTTATCAACCAACGAGTCAACGCTTGATAATGATTTTTTTAATTTATATAAATTTTTATATATTATTTTTATAAATAAATTTTTATTTTATAATTTTATAAAATTTAATTTTATTAGATAACAAGATTTAATTTTTAATTTTGTTACAATATTTAAATTTAAATTACCTTATTACCAAAAATTGAATTATCCGACCGAAGGATAAGTTGTGAAATGCTGTGTAAACCCTAACGATTATTATCATGTCACTATCAATTTCACATAATTTTTTTAGATTCTTTTAAATTATTGTATTGTTAAATTGACTTGTGTTGATACAATTTAAAACAAACATAATTAAATGATTGATATAATCTTTTATATGTATATGTAATTAATAAAATCATATTTTAATGGTTTCTTATTAAAATTGTTATAAACTTAATTATAATTTTTTAATAAAATTGTTATATCATTTTTTAAATGATTTTTTATATTGAACAAAATTTATAAAGTTATAATTATAAATTGACGTTAAAATTGATAGATTCGTTTATTTAGACATTCCAACATTTTTTGCAGCGTTGTGATATTATAGATATGATAGAACGAAATAATTTTAATTAATTAAAGTAGGACATATTTCAAGAATAACGTTAGATTAAGTATCCCAAAATATTACAAATCAAGTTTATCCGACAGTATTATGCAAATATCAAGTCATTATACAACCATATAATGACTTGATATTTGTGTTAGTTTTATTTTACGAGTTCGCAAGATTGTGCATGTCACATCCTACGAGGGAAAAATGATAACGTCAGAGATAAAAGAGAGGAAAAATACGGCTGAAGCATTGTTATCACTTGTAAGGAAAAATATTTTATTTTATTTTATTTTCTCTTACATTATGATTTTTAAGAGGATCTGCGTTTCTCGAGATGCGACGAAAAGTTATAAAATAAAAAAGTTATTTGTATTACCTAGTAAAAAAGTATTTGTATTACTTGTCATGAAAAGTTTTAAAAATATTTTATCAAATTTTGATATATAAATAACTATCATTCCATATATTCCAATGATTGATATAAGCTAGAAATAATGACGTTTACATGGAAAGAAAAGAATGAAAAAAAATTTTGTTTCATGTGGTATAAAAAAAAAATATTGTTTATAAACTTCTGTAATATAATAAATTTCTATTATATTACTTTTATAATTTATTATATTTTATGATATTTTAAAATATTCTAATTAATTTTATCACCGGTATAAATACTTTTTTTTTTAATATTCTAACGTATTTTGACAAAATCTCTTTTGAGACATTCTTTCTGACAGATTTCAAAACTACAAACACCCTTCTCATTTTTCTCTGAAAGAATTTACTTCAATTACTAACAATAAATATCCTTCAACCAATACGTTTTAAAAAAAAACATATTTTAACTTAGTTTTCGTTATTTTTTTAAATTTACTTTTTTTATTATTAAAATTAATTTTATCCTTCCTTCCTTTTTAAAATCATTCTTCTAATGATACACATGATACACATTAGAATTCTCTTTCATAAGTTTCTTCGTCAACATTACAGACTTAAGTCCAAAAGGTAATTTAATTTTTAAACGACCAAGGACATTCTCATTCCTTGAAAGTTGGTTTCAAAATAATTACGTGGGAAACAAACTTTCCACTTGATTCTCTTACAATTTTCTTCTCATTTTCGTTAAAAAAGAATGTTACGAGGATTTGTATATTTAAAATTAATAAAAAATTATGTAAAATAATAAAAAATTTAACTAAAATTTTTATTATTTCATGTGATTTATTATTAATTCTAAATACACAAATAAGACATTCTTCAATAATAACCTTATATCTTTCAAAAATGTATTAACATCTTCAAAAATCTTTCAAATCTAATTGAAAATAGTGATTTTTCCCAAAAAAATTCAAAATCCTTTGCTGATTGACCTAGTTTTTCTACCGAAAAATCAAATATTTCTTCGAAGCAAAATCGTCTACCGTAAAAATGTGGATGAATTGACTTAAGTTGAGTACAGAACCCATGAAACACTTTATAAAAATCTTCAGATCATGACGAAGTAAAATGCTATTCTTTAAGGGTGGATCAGGACGACGAAGAGGAAATGATTAACATTTTTCTCCTTACCTCAAATGTTAATTATTTTTTTCTATGATGTTACAAAAAATTATACATTTTTTTATTATAATAAGAATACTTTTTACAATGTTATAACATTTTTTATAATATTTTAAATTTTTTTAAAACGTTTTATTATTTTTTACAACAGAATAATTACAATGTTATAAAAAAATTATATTTTTTATTATAATGAGAATTTGTTTTCTGATATTAACATTTTTTACACCATTATAAAAAATCATATATTTTTTTAATTACAATGAAAATAATATTTTTTATAATATAATAATATTTATACGTTTTAAATTTTTTTTTAAAAATTATTATAAAAGATTATTTATGTAATTAAAAAAATATATGATTTTTTATAATAGTGTAAAAAATATTTCATTATAATAAAAAATATAAATTTTTTATAACATTGTAATTATTCTTTTAATAGGTCACTCTCTATCCTTATCTTCCACATTTATTTTATTTATCTTATTGGTGGATCATCACAGTACAAATTAAAACCTACCATCTAACGTATGTGGCCATTTATCATCAATTAGGTATTTAATAAAATTCAACACCTTTGAATGATGAGGGTATAAATCATTTGATTTAAGGTGATTGATGTGTCACACACATCTGTTCGAAAAATGATAATTCGGTAAATCGCGTTACACATTTCTATTAAAAACAAACATTTAATTTATTAATCTTGTGCTCATTTCAATCTGGTGGAAGCTGGGAGCCAAATTGTACGAACGTTTTTACTATAATTGTGACGTCGGGTCAGAGATCCTCAGATCCTTGCGTTTGAATGCAACCGAATCCTTTTCTCGGTTGGACCATTCAATTAATTGTTATTTAATTTTATAATCACGAAGCTACGGACAAACTACACCGTTGTCGGTTGGAAAAACAAAATTTGTTTTTATTTGAATATAATCATGAATTTGGTAAACTAGATTTAAACTTCAATTACCGTATAATAATACTTTGGAAGGAT
>JAMKPZ010005080.1:0-10676 GCA_024699675.1 Amphibolis antarctica | reverse complement strand
AAATCCATTTTGACTCAAAGATTCTAAGAGTGTCTTGGTGTGATAATCAATCCCTTCATAAATAGTTCAGATTTGGGTCTCTCTCTACTCCATGATGTGGGCATTGAGCTAGGAGATTTCAAAACCTTGCAAAATATTTCTAGAAAGGTTCTTCTGGTTTCTATCTACAATTTAAAATTTCATTTTTCCTTTTAATTGTGACATGCATTGGATAGTATTTTCCTAGAAATTCAGAACAGAAATGATTCCATGTGATAATTGAATTTGGTTGTAAACTGTATAACCATCTTTTTGCACTATCTTTTAAAGCAAAAGGCATATACCTCAGTTTAATTGCATCAACAGTCATGTTTGGTACTTTCATCATATTACAAACTTCATTAAATTCTTTTATGAACCAATAAGCATCTTTCTTTTTGAATGCATGAAATTTTGGTAATTGGTTGATGTAATGAGAATTTAATTCAAATCTGTCATTAGGGCATTCAGGTAGTGTGATACAGGAAGGTTCATCTATTAAATTAGGGTAAAACGTACTACCTATTATTTGTTCGATAGGTTGATCATGCTGTGGGGTAGCCATAAGTGTTCTTCTTGGAGGTGTTCTAACTAACCTATGAGATAAATCCCTAGACCAACTTGACATACAACATTTAAATGTAAAAGAAGGTTTACTTGTGTACCGTCATTAGATAAGCTTTAGTTGCCATCTCATATTGTCATTTGATAGGTACATCTGTTTACAATAATACCACAACTATAGTAAATGATATAACATTTCAGATTTCTTAAAAATATGTAACGAAACAACCACAATCATATAGATTTTGAGCACGATACAATAGAGATGTTCCAACGGAAATAAAAACATTGCACATGTGTTCAACAAAGGAAAATTTTGAAATAACCCACGGCTAGGTTCGTGGGTAGACTAGTTTACCCTCAAACTAACACTTGGGTAAACAGGAAATATTACGCACAGTGTTGTAGAGTATTTGCATAGGGAATTAACTCATGAAACCACACTGCAGAAGTAGGCAAAGATAATTGATGAATTAGTATAGTGCTGCAGCCTCCTTCAAATAGCTGGATCTTGTAATAATAAAGATCATCCCAAGCATAATAGATAAGAGTGTCTCCATTGATGAAATAGAAACCCTTGATTTTTCCTACAAAAGGAATGTCAGGAGTTCCAATTGCAATTTAATGTACACTCGACTCAATTCCCAATTTTCAATGTCTAGTACTTTCCAAGTTTCAAATTTCATATCATCATCCATCCATCTAATTAAACTTAGCAATTGAGGCCCTCCATTGATTCCTCCTAATATAGCCAACTCAACTAAATCATAGAATGAACTTGACAGTGCTCCTATAAGGTATGGAATAGGTAAGAGCCTCACTGATTTATCTTCAATATTGATGTCAATGACGTTAATCTCATTAATAAATGTAGGGGTATAGTTTGTTACCAAGTAGACATTGTTTGTTGGTCTTCCTATAAAATAAACTCTTCTAACAGGTTGCCATTGGTGTTTATCAAAATAATAAACCAACAAGTATTGCCAATCAGTCCACATTCAGGGTTCTTCCCAACAAAATAAACTCTTCTAAATAGGTTCCCATTGGTGTTTATCAAAATGATAAACCAACAAGTATTTCCAATCAGTCCACATTCGGGGTTCTTCCCAACAAAATAATTTGTGCATTATCCTTTTATCAATACCCTTAAATGTCAAGATTGCACCTGAGTCATGCATCACAAGTTTATCTTTGTTAGGGTTTGGGAGTATTAATTCTACATTCGTAGCAGGGTTCTTAATCCCAATATCAGATCTTCTAGAAAATGGCTCTCCATAATATCTGTAAATAATTACTCCACCATTACAACCTAAAATATTTTCAATTTCCTCTAGTGATGTAGGTTGAATGCCTGACTCAGAATCAATTCCATGGTACAAATATCTTCTTGAATGCGCATCATACCAAATCACTCCCCTGATTGTATTTCTCATTTTGTATGCTTGGTGGGAACAAAAGTAATGATCTAAAATGAATGCTCTGACACTTTTGCTAACACAACTTAATTTGAAAATTTCTCTCACTGGCAAATAGCTTAATATCTCGCACAAGATGTCTACAGGGATCTAAACAATTCATTAAATTAGTACTTAAGCTCAAATCGACACATCTAATAATCATGAAGTAAATGCATAATGTAAGAGTGTTAATATGATTCGAAATGACTGCATAATAAAATTTCTGAAGATCCTGTCTATTGTAGTTTACCCTCAGACTAAGTTTGAGAGTAAAAGTGTTTACCCTCGGACTACCACGTGGGTAAACCTGAAAACTGTTAAATACTTATGGATCTTACCATCTGACCATCCGATTATCCGATTATTCTTATAAAAATCATTAAGGCCCTCTCGTGCATTAACCTTTTTTCTCACGACCTATGTTCATAGTACTCTCCTCCTCCCATGATACATCATGGCTTCCACCTCCACCGTGCCTCCCTCTGCTCTAGCTTCAAACTACGAGTGGATTAAGATGCTAAACTTCAAGCAGTTCAGAATGAATGCAGAAATGTGGCACAATGAGGGGCAGTGCAAGCTTAAAGTCGCAATTAGAGAACAGGAATTGAAAATGGTAAGGGAAGATACCGCTAACTCTTTGAAATAGAGTACAGAAGCTGGTATCGTAGTGCCAACCTTCCTCAAGGAAAAGATAGCATCTCATGTTGAGAGAGAGGAAGGGCAAGAGCAATTAGCTCGCCCTAATAATTGTTTGGCTCATGATTTGATGAAGAGAAAATGTGTTTTCTGGTTTCATAGAGAAATATTTTGCTTAGCCACCAATGGGTCTATTAAGATTAGAACTAGGACATATTTTTGCACTCTTTGGCAAACAATAAGACCTCAGAGGTCATTGTCCACTAAAGATTGGATGAAGTTGATTAAATTTGACCAGTTTGAATTATCGTCATCCAGGTGGCATAAGGGTAGTTTACAAAGAGACTACACCAAGGAGAAAATTTTAAATGATTTGAAATATCAATTGAAACATTTTAGAACTAAGGTTGAAAGAGAATTTGTCACTCTCCCTACTACAGTGGCATAAACTATTGATGATTACACTCAGCAAGCTTGGTAGGATGAGTGTGCAATTAGGCCCAAGAAAGTCTTGGATCAACAGATTGTCTGAACAAAGGCTGTGTTATGGTTTACAAAGGCTGTTTACTCTATCATCTAGGACTTAAACAGAGATGCTTTAGTCACTGATGATGTGTACGCATGCCTCCCTGAAGATAGAGATGAGAGGGAACAATATGAGTTCTACATGCAGACCTACCTCTCTCTTGGAGAAAGCCAAGAAGTGCTTGAGATTGCCTCTCAATGTGCCTTATATGAGTGGAGGCAGCACACTGTAGAGCAAGCTGCCCATGCTACAGAGATGGTAGAAGTTGAGGCCCTCCAAAAGGAAGCTGAAGTCAAAGTGAAAGAAGAGCCTTAGGAGGCTGATTTTAGAGCATACAATGAAGTCATGGAAGGTCCATCTGAGCCACAAGAGGTTGAGAAAATAGTTGAAACATCTCAACTTCCTATGAGCAATGAGGAATGGGAAGAAATAGACTCTAGAGAGGAAGAAGAAGAACAAGAACAAGAAGAACAACAACAGCCACCACTACTACAAGTACCTACACCACCACCACAGCAACAACCACAACAAGAAGAAGAGGAAGAGGAAGACATTCCAATTGTTTGATAGGAGGGAGGGAAAATGGAGAGTAGTGATTGTGTACTCACCATGGGGGAGTTAATTTATCAATACAGAATGGCCAACCCTCCTCCTAGAGAATCACTAGTCCACAAGGAGGTTCCTTAAGTTGAAGAAGTGGGGCATCAATTGGAGATGCAGGTATACTTAAGGTTTCAGGATTTAACTATTTGTTATTTTTGTTTCTTTTTAATTTCTCCCTTTTTAGTAATTTAAAATGTGATTTTATTAAATTTCAGGAAGAAGGATCTACTATTGGAGCAGTAGTTCCATTTTTGGAACCCCAAGACAATGAAGGGGTGAATCAAACAATCCTTGAAGCTATTCAGTTTGCTTCAGAGGAGGGTTAGGTAATCATTTAAGCTACATTACCTTCAAGTCTATTTTAGGTTTCCATTTTTTTTTTTTTACTTTTTATATGCATGTGTTTATATGTTTTCCCCTTTTCTTATTTTTTATTATTATTTCTATATAGTGTGAGCCAACTTTCCCAGAAAGGGAAGAAAAAGAACAAAAGAAAGAAGGACAAGAGGAAGAGGAGAGAGCTACTGTCAATCCTCTAGCCTCAAGTCCAATGCAGGCAGATTTGGATGTAGGGTAGATAGAGATTTCTGCTGAGCAACAACCAAGCTTTAGTGGAGAAGAAAATAGAGCCTTAGTGATTTATTCTCCACCAACTGAGCCACACACAACTATTGCAGAAGCATCAGCTCCATCCTCCCCCACACATGCAGAACAAGCTCAGCAGTTAAGCACAGATTTAGTGATTTTCAAAGATGCTAAGGCTAGGGCTAAATTCTAGACTATTAAGGGTTATGACATTCTATTTAGCAGACTAGTGGATTTTGATTTCATGGATGAAATCAAGGACTTACTAGAGTTTTAGGGGTTGTTGAGAATTATCCCTAGGTCAGGTAATAATTTTAAAGCTGAGAATTTAGTTCCTGCCTTTTATTGTAATCTGCATGAGGAAGATGGAGTTCTTGTTTCCAATGTGACTGATGTGAATATATATTTAACACCTGAGTATATATTTGAGAGCCTAGGATTAAGGGATGAGGGTGTAGAGATTTTAGAATCTTCTACAATGGTAGATTGGTTAGAACAGGATATGAAGAACTATATAGCCATAAACCCTCGGATTAACTTGTTTAATAGGCTCAAGCAAATGAATGGAAAGTCTCATATGGTTGCATTGATCTTGATTAGAACAATATATCAAAGATTTGGACATAATGTAGAATTTTCTGTCTTTGTAAAGATTGCAACCTATGCTGTATTAAATAGGATTCAGGTGAACTAGTACAGAATTTTCATTTCCAAGATCACTAGCATCAAAAAGAAATTATTCTTTGGTGATCTAATCTACCAGTTGGTGTCAAGTTCCTCTGATCTATCAGATTGGGCAGTAAAGAAGTTAAAATCTAGAGTGCTGACTACCAAAGACTTGAAACAATTCTCTGTAGAGGATCTACTGACACCACAGCTGCACAGTGAACCATCCACATCCCAACAGAGAGGATCAGCCTCTATATTAGAAAAGGTGGACACTGTGATAGATCAACCGGCTGCTCTGAAAGCAGAAGGTATAGAATTGAAATCCAGATTCCCAGAGAAGTGATAGATTTTATTTTTTTTCTTTTGATGATGATGTAATTCAACATTTGGGGAGAAAGCTCTCCTTTAAAGTAATATTTAAAATTTTTTAATGAAATGTGTTTTTAGATAGTTGTATTCTATCTACAGTTCCAATTTATGCATGTTTTTTGTTAAGTATGTGTGTAATTGCATAATTCAATTTTAAACAAGTGGTAATATTTTTAATCCCTTTCAAAAATTTTCTTTTTAAGTTCATAGTCTAATGGATTAACACAACACTTGTTAAATTAAACTATTTTAGAGAATTTAAGCTTTCCTTTTTCTATTAAACATACCTAGTACAATCGTATATGTTAAATGATTGCAGTTCAGAATTTTTTATCTCTGTCATTAAGTTCACCTAATTGTAATTATCTTTAACCTCATTTGAATTATGAAGTAACCATTCTAAATTCATTCAAATGATTAACCTTGTTTAATTTCAGTAAACCTTTCATTTGAAAATGTTCATTTTCAGTAAACAGAGTCGTATTTGGTTCAGAGGGTAATAACCCTCGCATAAGTCCGTGGATAAACTAGATAACCCTCGGACTTACTTGTTGCTTATCCCAATAGTGTTTTACTTTTCTTTTCTTTTTTTCCGGTTCAGTTCAGTTCGAGGGTAAACAGGACAACCCTCGATCTTACTCTGTGGGTAAAGTAGATAACCCACAAAGCAGCTACTATTATAATATTTTAACATTACGACTTAGTTTGAGGGTAAACAGGATAACCCTTAAACTAACTCCGTAGGTAAACTAGATAACCCACGAAGCAACTCAAAGTAAAAAGCAGTAGCGGTTTTAATTAAACTCTTTTTACAAACATTATATTCTTATAATTATATTCTTTTCTTTTGGTTTTTGCATATTTATATTTTTATTTTTATTTTTTTATTTATATTGCTTCACTCTCCTTCTAATGCTATGAACTCTACCTCTTTCCTCTCTAAAATTTTTAGAAAATGTTTTAATCTTTGACCATTAACTTTAAAAATTTCATGACTTTGCGGATCTTCCAAATCAACTGCTCCATAAGGATAAACATATTTAAGAACAAATGGACCAATCCATCTGGATTTCAATTTTCCTAGAAAAGAGTGTAGTCGTGAATTATATAATAAAACTTCTTGCCCTTTTTCAAATATTCTATGTATAATTCTTTTATCATGCCATGTTTTCATCCTTTCTTTAGCTATTTTTTAACTTTCATAGGCTATATTTCTTAATTCCTCTAATTCTACTAATTGCACTTGTCTATTATTACCTGCTATTTTTATACTTAAGTTTAGTTGCTTAAGTGCCCATAACACTTTATGTTCTAATTCCACAAGTAAATGACAAGTCTTGCCATATACTAATTTATATGGAGTTGTCCCTAGTATTGTTTTATAAGTTGTTCTATATGCCCAAAGAGAATCATCTAGCTTATCAAACTAGTCTCTCTTAGTGGTGTTTACTACTTTTTCTAAGATTCCTTTAATTTGCTTGTTAGCTCTTTCAACTTGTCCACTGGTTTGAGGATGGTAAGGGGTAGCTAACCTATGTAACACTCCATATCTTTTCAATAACTTTTCAAAGTTTTTGTTATAGAAATGAGTTCCCCTATCACTGATAATTGCTCTTCGAATACCAAATCGAGACATCATGTTGGATTTTAAAAATCTCATCACTATTATAGAGTCATTAGTTTTAGTAGGAATTGCTTCTATCCATTTGGTTACATATTCTATTGCTAGGAGGATATAAACAAAACCATTTGAATTTAGAAAAGGTCCCATGAAATCTATACCCCAGACATCAAAAACATCTACTTCTTGGATAGGATTTAATGGCATCATATTTCATTTTGTAATTCTTCCTACTTTTTGGCATTGAGCACATTTTTTACAATATTCGTATGCATCTTTAAGTAGTCTTTTTAGCTCCAAAATTTCCTCTAGTAGGTTGATCATGACAAAATGACAACATTGATTGAGTTTCTACTTCTAGGATACATCTCCTTAAAATCTAGTTAGGCCATTGCTTAAATAGGTAAGGATCATCCCGAAAGAAATATTTAACCCTCGAAAAGAACATTTTCTTATCTAAATTGGACCAATCATGAGGTACTAAACCCGTAGCCAAATAATTAACTATATCAGCATACCATGGGTAGGGATTTAGCATAAACAATTGCTCATTTGGAAATGTATCATCTATTGGTGGATCAAGTAGGAATGAAGCATCTAATCTTGACATATGGTCTGCCACAGTGTTTTCACAACCTTTCTTACCCTTAATTTCCAAGTCAAACTCTTGCAATAGCAAAATCCATCTTATAAGCCTTGGTTTAGCATCTTTTTTAACTAACAAATACTTAAGCACTGAGTGATTAGTGTAGATGATAGTGTGACTACCTATTAGATATGACCTAAACTTTTCTAAGGCAAAAACCACTACTAGAAATTCTTTTTCAGTTACACTATAATTGATTTGTGTTTCGTTCAATGTCTTGCTTGCATAATATATTACTCTTAGTAGTTTGTCTAATTTTTGACTCAAAACTATAACTAATGCATTGTCTGATGCATCACACATTAATTCAAAAGGTTGAGACCAATTGGGTGCATAGACTATAGGTGAGTGGTCAGGGCTTCCTTAAGAAAATTAAATGCTTTCATGCATTCCTCATTAAATTCAAATTGTGCATCCTTAATTAATAATTGAGTTAAAGGTTGAGCAATTTTACTAAAGTTTTTAATAAATATTCTATGAAAACCAGCATGTAGTAAAAATGCTCTTATATCTTTAACTGTTCTAGGAATAGGTAAATTAGATATTAATTCCACTTTTTCTTTGTCAACTTTTATGCCTTCAGTAGAAATAACATGTCCTAAAACTATTCCTTGTTTAACCATAAAATGGAAATTTTCCCAATTTAACACTAAATTTTTCTGTTCACATCTCTCTAGTACTTTCTATAAATTAATTAAACATTTTTCAAATGAGTCCCCATATATAGAAAAATCATCCATAAATACTTCTAAAAATTCTTCTATAAAATCAGTGAAGATGCCTGTCATACACCTTTGAAATGTAGCAGGTGCATTGTATAGCCCAAAAGGCATACGACTAAAGGTAAATGTTCCAAAAGGACATGTAAAAGTTATTTTCTCTTGATCCTCAAGTGAAACAGGGATTTGATTATAACCTGAATAGCCATCTAGGAAACAATAATACTCATGCCTTGCCAATTTTTCTAACATTTGATCTATAAAAGGCAAAGGAAAGTGATCCTTCCTAGTTGTTGCATTCAGTCTTTTGTAATCTATACAAACCCTCTAACCAGTTTGAACTCTAGTTGGAACTAATTCCTTGTTGTCATTTTCCACAACTGTTATCACAAATTTTTTTGGTACTACCTAAACTAGACTCACCCAAGAACTATCAGATATTGGATAAATTATGTCATTGTCTAACCATTTTAGAATTTCCTTTTTAACAACCTCTATAATATTTGGATTTATTCTTCTCCGTGGTTGCCTAACAGGTTTAATTTTAGATTCCAGATTAGTCCTATGTTGGCAAATAGTTGAGCTTATACCTTTTATGTCTGACATCTGCCATCCTATTGCTTCTTTATGCTTTCTCAGCACTTTTAAAAGATTTCTATTTATATTGATGTTAAATCAGAAGCAATAATGACTAGTAGACTCTCATTGTTCTCAAAAATTGCATATTTTAAATTTTCTAGAAGTGGTTTCAGCTCAAGCACCGAGTATTCTGAAGTTAATGACTCATTATCTTTTTCAAATTGTTCTTCGTTTGCATCCATATTCTTAGTTTGCTCAGAGATTTCCTCTTTTAGCATTTCTTCATTCGATATTACACATTTTTCAACATGATCTAATTCCTCTACATTTAAGTCCTCATCTACTTTAAAAGTTTTGATTAGATTAACCTTAACATGTTTAAATTGAAGCTCTTTAAAATTCTTCTTAACCCCACTGAAAATATTTAGTTCTAATTTTTGATCACCTTAAGCTAATTCCATCCAACCATTTCTACAACTTATGCAAGCACCGGCTGTAGCTAAAAATGGTCTTCCCAAAATTATTATAGCTTGATCTTGAGTTATACTTGAAGCTTTTGTTTCCATTACAATAAAATCAATAGGGTAGACAAACTCCATAACCCTTACCAAAATGTTTTCCACTTTTCCTAAAGGTATTCTTATGGATTTATCTACTAGCTACATCACTGTTCATGTAGGTTTGATATTATCCAATTTTAACCTCTCATAAATAGAACTAGGCATGACATTAATTCCAGCTCCTAAGTCTATTAACACTATATTAAAATAACAATGCCCTATATAGTAGGAAATAATAGGAGTTCTTGGATCATTTAATTTTTTAGGTACATGATTAATTAACAAGGAGCTTACCTCTTTAGCTAAAAATGCCTTTTTTAAAATTTTCTTCCTTCTATTCTTGGTACAAAGAGTTTTAAGATATTTGGCATAAGAAGGAACTTGTCTAATAATTTCCAATAATGGTATGTTGAGTTTAACTTGTTCAAATATTTTACTGATTTGTTCCATTTCGTGATCTTTAACATTTCTCATCCTATGTGGAAATGGAAAGTGATTTTCGTTTGTTAACTTATCTTCATTTATAACATCTTTCTTTTCGATTTCATTACTATTTTCAGATTCTTTACTATTTTGAGATTCTGTATTATCATCTAACTTAGCATCAGCCTTGTCTTCTGGACTAGATTTTTCTTTAATTTCCTCTTTCTTTGTAAAATTGTTATTAATTTGTTCTTCTTTATCATCCTCTTTTGGACCTTCATAAGTGACACCAGATCTTAATATTATACTTACATCTTTTGATTCTTCTTTTGATACATTGTCTATTACAGGAGCATTAAAATCTTCTTTTGAGTTAAGGGTGGCTAACACCTCAGATGACTCTTCTATATTTTTGGAAATACGATCATTCATAACCTCAGATGGTCCAACTGAATAGTCCCTTACCAAATAATCAAGTAATTCATACCCTTCCCAGATTTGATCTTTTTCCTTAAAATTTTCAGCTTCTGCAGCTTTATAGAACTGATTTGGTATGAATGTTGCACAAGTATCTATAGGTTCCTGCTCGAAACTTCCATCTTGTTCAGATAAATTAGAGTTCTCTATAAATAAGTCAATGTATCTTTGAATTTCATCTAACTTCTCCATATGATTAAATGCAGTTAAATCATTATATTGAT
>JAMKPZ010005079.1:0-13569 GCA_024699675.1 Amphibolis antarctica | reverse complement strand
TTTTTTTGTTCTTTTCTATTACAAAATAGAAGATAAGAAAACTGAATAAAAGAATGCTACTAGCCCTCCCCACATGCTGTTGGCAAGTAAAATAACCCAACGTTGTCGTGGCTGGTGTACCAAGGGGGAATACCTTACCTAGAGGGAGCCGAAGGTTGTGATCTCCCTCATTGTCGGGTGGCACTCGGGCTAGGTAAAAATGGGAGGTTGGATACTCATTCGAGGGGAGAAGTGATCTCCCGTTGGTATCTCGTAACCACTCAGAATCAGCAAAGACCATGGGGATAGGGACAAACCTGGATTACTCACCCTGTTCCATCTTTGTGCCATCAGAGTTAAACAAGATGGGTGCTTGAGATTTCGATGTAGAAATCTAGATGTAGTTGGTGTCACTCCTGGGGTCAGTAGTTCGTCCCAGAGGTCCGGATAGCACTTCTTGAGTCAGATGTGCCACCTACTTCTGCAAACTATTTTCAACGCCGATTGTTTCATGGTTCTAAGACTGAGGGGATGCGGGCATGTTCCGATGGATTGTGACCCGGGACACACGAACATGTGGGGTGAAGTTCTGGCTAGTTTTGCTGACCCTCTTCCTTTCCAATATGGGCTAGGCAAGGTGACTAAAGAGTTGGACCAGCTTATCATGCATGCATTGTGCGTGTGTCATGTGACATATGAGTCATAAGAGAGAATTCAACGAGGAAAGGAGCGTACCTGTCCGGACCTGACCTCTCAGTCAGTCGGTGGAGAGTCGGACAGAGACGTCGGTCGCCGGCTTGTTTGAAGGTGGCGGCCGTAGTGATCCCCGATTGAGTTTGTCTTCCTAAAGAGCTAGCCTCTTGGTCAGCTTGTGGGGAACTGGCTCGTTGTGTCTCACCCTTGGCGACTGCTGAGTGCACGAAAATGGGACGGAGGGGTAGAATGCCCCTAGTTCTGCCCTGAAGTGCAGGTCTTCTAGAGAGGATGGACGTGTTTCCGATTGGAAGTGTCGGCGGCCGACTGGATAGCGCTGGCGGCCAGGTAAGACCCCCAGAAGAAGTTGGTTGTTCTATGCTGCGGGGGGGGGGGGTCCAAGAAGTCGACAGCCGGCCTTTCTGAAGGCGGCAGCTATGACAATCCCCGGTCGAGCTCATACTTCATGGCCTGCGAGGAGCCGGTATAAGAAGCCAGCGGCCGGTTGGTTTGAAGGCGGAACTCGTTATGGTCCTCGGTTGAGTTGTTTATGGGTAAAACTTCTTCAGCTGCGACAAATTGACCAGGCCGAACTCTTGTTGGGTGGCTTCATCAAAAAGGTAAGCGGCCCCTCCACTGAGGGTTTTGGTGATGACGTATGGGCCACACCAATTTGGGGAAAACTTTCCCGTTGAACCTGTTGGGAAAATGGAGCGAAGGACTAGATCACCAAACGTAAGGAGTCAGGCACAAACCTTCTTGTTGTAAGCCCTTGCCATCTTTCGCTGATAAGTCTGGGCATGGTCCAAGGCTCTCAACCTTCTCTCGTCTAGGAGGTTGAGCTGTAACAGGCGCGATTCCGACCACTGGTCATCGGAGTTTGCTGCTTCTTTGAGGATGCGAAGGGACAGGAGTTCTACCTCTACCGGCAACATTGCTTCGAACCCGTATACCAGCAAGTATGGTGTTGCTCTGGTGGCGGTTCGCAGGGATGTCCGGTAGGCCCAGAGCGCATATGGGAGGTGGTCGTGCCAATCTTTGTGTGTTCTGACCATCTTCTTGAGAATTCAGACCAGTGTCTTGTTAGTTGCTTCGACCAGTGTCTATTCATCTGTGGCCTATAGGGGGATGCCCTTAGGTGATGGATATGGCACTGCTCGAGATAGCTCGTGACCAGCTTGGCTATAAAGTTGGTGCCGTTGTCGGTCACCACCTCGAAGGGTACGCCATACCAAGTGATGATGTTGTTGCGCAAGAACTTCTGGGTGGCGGCTGCCGCGACTGTCTTGTAGGATACTACCTCCACCCACCTGGTGAAGTAATCGATGGCCACCAGTATATATCGGTGTCCGTTGGTGGCCGTCGGCTTAATATCACCTACCACAACCAAGGCCCACATGGAGAATGGCCAAGGGGAAGCCATGTTGTATAATTCCTTGGGGGGCGCATGGATGAGGTTCCCATGTACCTAGCACTTGTGACAGCGATGGACATATGTGGTGCAGTCCGCCTCCATTGTGCTCTAGTAGTAGCCTTGGAGCATGATTTTTTCGCTAGGAGGATCCCATTCATGCGGGATCCACAGACACCTTCATGGATTTACTGCATAACCGTACGTGCCTTGGGCAAGGTTATGCACTGGAGAAGAGTCTGGTTGTGAGACCTTTTGTAGAGCTGTCCCCTGCTGAAGACGTAGCCGGCTGCTAGTCTTGACAACGTACGTCTGTCCTGGGTGGTAGCCCCTAATGGGAACTCTCTGGTCTCCAAGAAGGTTTGTATGTCTAAATACCAGGGGCGACTTTCTTGCCGTGAGTTTTCCAGTCCGCTATCTGGGGACCTAGAGTCTGCATTGTTTGGTTCGTCGACTAGGGTCAGTTCTTTGTATTGGTCGGCAGTTGGCCGGTTGCTAGGATGGCTAGCCGGATGCAGAGTCAAGGGTCTAATGTCTGCCTACTCAGGTACTTCTATGAGGCGGTAGATGTTTTCGCTGTAGGCTGGCTGGTGAAGTGTTGTGACTTCTATAGCTATGCTCCGACCCTCCCCGACCGCTACCCATGATGCTAGGATGGCCAGAGCGTCCACGTACGGGTTATGCTTGCGGCCAACATGTTGGAAATGGATGAATTGGAAGTTGCTTGCTAATTGCAGTACGAGTTCCTGGTACGACTAGAGCTTGGGGTCCCGGGTTTTCCACCTGTTGAGGGTTTGAGAGATTACCAGCATGGCGTCGCCAAATACGTGCAGGTGGGTGACCCAGAGTTCCAGTGCGAGTTTTAGCCCCATGACGCAAGCCTCGTACTCCACCTCATTGTGTGAGCATGTGAAGAGAAGTCGCTTGGCTATGGGTAGTATCCTTCCTTGGGGATCTACTAGGACGACCCCTACCCCGCGGCCTTTGGTGTTGACCACTCCGTCAAAGTACAAGGTATGGGGTTCCAGCTGGTCCAGATCTAATTGTTTTGGATCGAGCTCGTTGATGGCGAAGATGGGCTCATCTGGGAATGAATCTTCCAATGGTTGGTAATCTAGCAAGGGCTGGTGTGCCAGCTGGTCGGCCATGGCTTGGGCCTTCATGGATTTCTGGGATACATACCGGATGTCGAATTCTACAAGGAGCATTTTCCATTTCACGCACCTGCCTACCAAGGCCTGCTGGTCAAAGAGGTAGCATATGGGATCTAGGCGGCTGAGCAGCAAAACTAGATAGACCACCAAGTAGTGTCGAAGCTTTTTCACCGTCCAGACCAGCGAGAGACAGTACTTTTCAATCAACTCATACCGTTCTTCTACCTCGGTAAACTTTTTACTGAGGTAGTATATGGCCTGTTCGATTCTGCTGGTAGTGTCATGTTGGCCCAATACTGCACCCATGGAGGAAACTGTTACCGACATGTACAGGAAAAGCGGTCGTCCAGGGTGAGATGGCACAAGAACCGGCGGCCGGGACAGCTGATGCTTGCTGTGGTCGAAAGCAACTTGGCATTCTGTTGTCCATGTGAAGCTGACATTTTTCTTCAACAGCTTGAAGAAAGGCTCACAAATCGGCATGAGGCACGAGATGAAACGCACGATGTACTATAGCCTTCCCAGCAAGCTCTGGATATATTGTTCCGTTTGTGGGGGAGGCATGTCTAAGATTGCTTTCGCCTTGTCGGGATCTACCTCAATTCCCTGTTTGCTGATGACGAAGCCGAGGAGCTTCCCGGTGGTGGCCCCAAATGTTGATTTTGACGGGTTCAATCTGAGCTTGTACTTCCTTAGGCGCTCGAACAGTCTTCTTAAGTGCTTGAGATGCTGCTGATGAGTGTGTGCCTTCACTACCATGTCGTCGATGTAGACTTCGACTTCTTTGTGCATCATGTCGTGGAAGAGGGTGGTCATGGCTCTTTGGTAAGTAGCACCTGCATTTTTGAGCCTGAAGGGCATCACCCTGTAACAGAAGACGCCCCAAGGGGTTGTGAACGCGGTCTTCTACTTGTCGTCTTCTGCCATGAGGATTTGATTATATCCAGAGAATCCATCCATGAAAGAGTACACCCCGTACTTGGCGACATCATCTACCAAGACATCTATGTGTGGTAGTGGGAAGTCGTCTTTGGGGCTGGCTTTGTTGAGGTCCCGGTAGTCGACGCACATGCATACCCACCCATCTTTCTTTGGGACGGGTACCATGTTTGCTACCCATTCTGGGTAAAAGACAGGCTAGAGGAATCAGACATTCAACTATTTGTGGACTTCTTCCTTCAGCTTCTGGGCCCATTCCTATCTCATCCGTCGACCTTTTTGCTTCACAGGTCAGGCTCCCGGTTTGACGGGTAGTCGGTGGACTACTACCCGTTCATCCAAATTGGGCATGTCTTCATAATCCCACGCAAACACCTCCACGAATTCACGCAGGAGTGTGAGGAGTTGTTGCCGATAGGGCTTGGGCACCTCTTTACTAATTTTTGTTTCTTTTCGATGTTGTTCATCCCCAAGGTTTACAAGTTCGATTTCATCAGTAGACGATATGCCGGTAGACTCCGGTGGTTGGACCCATAGGCCTTCTTCTTCAGACTCTTGATAAGGATCGTCGATGTCTTCTGCGGCTTGTTGACCCTTGGGCTTAAAGGGCGATGGATGATGGATCTGGCGAGAGCAGTGCCCGTGGTCTTCTAGCTGGGTGCTGGGTAAGTGGACCGACTATCGGTTCAAGGTAGTGGTGAACCTTGGGAGTGCTTCTGCGGAGATGGCGGTGGACCTGTCGTACCCGTCTACTTGAGGTGTCATGCCATCAGACTCCATCTATTGTTCTGGCCACCGAGTGTTTAAGGAGGATGAGGGGCAGAATGCCCCTAGTTCTGTCCCAATGGGAGGAACCGGCTGCCTAGTGGATAGGAGGCGGAAATCAGATGGAGTCCTGGATGGAATTGTAGTAGACTGGTCACATTCGCCTGCTTGAGTGACTGTGGTGGAGGAGGGGCAGAATGCCCCTAGTTCTACCCCGTGATGTTTTCTAGTATTCTGTTTATGGAATATGTCGCCTAGATTGAGTAGGCTGGCTATTCCGACTCCATGATGTGGCACCCCTGTTGAGGGTGGACGGTTTCCGATTGATCTGATCGGTGCCCGAAGGATCGGTTGTTTGCTGCGTTAAGCAAGAGACTTGGTATGATTGCCAAGTCCCGATTGACTCGATCGGGTTGCCAAGTCAGTGGCTGCTGAGGACGCAGCTGCCGACGTACTTGTGCATGGGATGCCAAGCCCTTCTGTTGAAGGAACGGGTTCCAACGTGAGTCGCCTAGAAGCCATCAAGCTTGCCTCTTGATGTTGATGACCTGCAAGCCTTGTCGTCTCCTTTCCCTGTACAAACCAGTCGGACACAACGTCCATTTCCAATGTTCCTCCCTGTAGGATAGGCGATGGCGAGGGAGGTTGGTGAAGGGTTGGATCTCCAGTATATACCGGAGATTCTCCGAACAATTGTAGCAGACCGTCCTCTAGCTCTTGGTCTGGCTGTGGTTTGTCCTCCCAGGGTTCCATGTGCCTAGACAGATAGTCGAAGGTGGTTGAGTTCTGGAGATCTGGTGGTGCAGTGGAAACCGATTCTGGTGTTGGGTGTTGCGACCCGGAAGGTGCTACAATAGCCATGGATTGTCCCGGGTGGTAGTAATTCTCCGCTAGTATGACAATGACCTCCCCTTTCCATAGGAATTTAGGCATCCTATGAAGAGTGAAAGGTACAATGGAGTTTTGGTGGAGAAATGGACGGCCCAGGATGAGGTTGTAGCTCGGGGGAATGTCTACTACATGCACAGGAACTTCGAAGGCGGCTGGTCCAATGATGAGCGGAAGGTCGACCTCACCTTTGGCTTCGTGAAGAGTGCCGTCGAATCCTCTCATCACTCGGTCGGTGGGGAGCAAGTCTTGCTCTTTGATTCCCAGCTTGTGCAGGACTTGTAGTGGGCACAGGTTTAGCCTGGATCCATCGTCGATCATTACCATGGGGATGCAAAGGTCTTTGTATTGTACCTGGATGTACAAGGACAGGTTGTGATCAGTCTCAGCCAGTGAGAGGTCCAAGTCTGAGAAATAGATGAAGGATGGGACTGTTACCGTGGCCACCATTCCTTCTATGGCCTTGGGAGTGAGACCTTTGTCCACTTTGGCCACCTGCAACGCCTTGAGGAGTGTTTCTCGGTGTTCAATAGAGGATCGAAGTAGGTCCCATAGTGAGATGTCTGCCCGTATCCCCTGCAGCTGTATCGACAAGTCTAGGGGTGGCCGTGATTGGGTGGCCAGTGCTGAGGAGGCGGCCGCCAGTACTACCGAGGCGGTAGCCGATTGAAGTTTGTCCTGCTACTCCCAAGATGGAGATCCTTCCAGGGCACGGCTTTGGTTGATATACCTGGCCAGACCTGGTTATAGCCGTACATGTGGACGGCTGTGGTGAGACGGCTACCTCCTTGCCTTTGTGCTGTTCGGAAGTGAGCGCGGCCGGAGGGGGGGGTCTGGTCACAAACGTGAATTGTTGCTTTGCCAAGTGGGCTTGGAGTGGCGCCGGCATTGCAACTATTGGAGAGACTGTGCTGGCTGGAGTGCTGGTTGTGGGAGCAAAGCCGGTGGTTGAGGCTTTGGGGATTGGAGGTACCGCCGAGATGACTGCCCTGGTTGGGGTAGCGGGTGAGTAGAGAATTACCTTGGGTTGAGCCCGTAGGGTTGTCCCAGCGGCCGGCTCCCTTAACGCGATAGCTGGTTCTCTTGATGCGGCAACCGTAGGCGCCACCCGAACGAAGAATTTTCCTACTGGTGGAGCTGACGCTTGTTGCGGTGTAGGCCTTGAAGACTTCCTCCTCCTCCAGTGGCCGTTGATGGCAAGGATGGAGGATCAGAGTTGTTGGTAGTATGGTCGGAGTTCTTCAAACGTCGGTAGGTGGTTGGCTGGATGGATGAGGTTGACAGGGTTCAACCAGGGAGTTCCCGCTTCCAGCAGCTATGCCAGAGGGAGGGATCTCGTTGTCCCTTGTCCGTGCCTAGTTGGATAGGCGGAAACCGGCTGCATACGCTAGAATTCTTCGAGCTAGTGCCTCCCTCGGGCACCTAAGAAGATAGTACTCACCTGGGAGTTTCCTGCATGATTTGGGAAGGTATGCTGGCTCAGCTCGGGGGGTACGGGAGGCTATTGAAGCTCAATGGTGCCCGAGTTGATAACCCTCTGAATAGCTTGTCTTAGTGTCTGGCAATGGTCCGTTGCGTGGCCGGCTGACTTGTGGTATTCGCAGTACTGCTACGAATTGTACCAGGCAGGAAGAACAACTAGAGGCGGCTTGATAGGGGGAACGTGAGTAGCGTGTGGGCCCAGCAGAATTTTTGGGTAAAAAGCAAGGAAAACCGAATGGGAAAGTGACCAGTCGCCACCTTATTTTTGGGTAGAAAACAAGGAAAACCAGATGGGAAAGTGTCCTTCCACCATCGAAACGATAAAACCACGGGAATCATGTAAAATTGTGTAACATGAGAGAACTGGATATGGGGCTCAGGGTACTGTTGGGGAAGGTGTTAGGCACCCCCAGACAGCCCAAGCATTCTCAGCCTCTCTCCGACTCTAAAAATGGAAAACTATGATAGTCAATTCGGCCACACTTGGCCTCATCCTAGAAAACTTTCCAGGGGATCGGGAGGAATAACTTTATTCCCTCCAGTAAAACAAATGAAGATTGAACAATGCGGGGTTTCGCACTGGATCTAGTAGTGAATGGGGGAGAGAAAGACATGAAGGTTACCCTTACGAACTTCTTAGCAGAAGAACTGAAGGTCGGGTGAGGCGGCCGGCTGAATATGCCGGCTGCTGCGTCATATCCCCTCCCTTTGACTGGAGATGAGAACTTGCGTTACCACTTGCCTAGGGCCGGTACGGATGCATGCCGGTGGCCTTATCCCGGTAGGGCATCTTCACTTCTTCAGAAATCAGGAACCGTTGGGTCGTACATTTGTATACTCAAACGGTCGCTGTCAGCAAGGATGCATGCCAGAGATGTCATCCTGGAAATCTTTCCAGGGCATCGGGAATGTAGACTTACATTTCCCGGAAAACGGGGACCGACTACCGATTTCTTATATCGGTTCCCCGGCGGTAGGCTGACTGGTTCCCCAAATCATTTGTGCAAAGATGGATTTTCGGGGAGCCGGCTGCCGGTTTTTTGTACCGGCTTGCCGGCAGCAGGTCGGC
Organism: Amphibolis antarctica; assembly: GCA_024699675.1. Classification (NCBI taxonomy): domain Eukaryota; kingdom Viridiplantae; phylum Streptophyta; class Magnoliopsida; order Alismatales; family Cymodoceaceae; genus Amphibolis; species Amphibolis antarctica. The sequence goes on along the minus strand of JAMKPZ010005079.1, from coordinate 5,189 downwards.
TAGTTCCCCGAATCATCTGTGCAAAGATGAATTTCGGGGAGCCGGCTGTCGGCTATTTGTACCGGCTTGCCAACGGCAGGTTCCCCGAATCATCTGTGCAAATATGGGTTTTCGAGGAGCCGGCTACTAGCTATTTGTATCGGCTTGTTGGCGGCAGGCCGGTTGATTCCCCAAATCATCTGCGCAAAGATGGGTTTTCGGGGAGCTGGCTGCCGATTTTCTGTACCGTCTTGCCGATGGCCGGCCGGCTGGTTCCCCGAATCATCGGCGCAAAGATAGGTTTTTGGTGAGTCGGCTGCCGACTATTTGTACCGGCTTGTCGGTAGCAGGTCGGCTAGTTCCCCGAATCATCTACGCTAAGATGGGTTTTCGGGGAGTCAGCTGCCAGCTATTTATATCGGCTTCCCAGTGGCAGGCCGGCTGATTCCCCGAACCATCTACGCCAATTGGGTTTTGGGGAGCCGGTTGCCGGTTCTTCGTACTGGCATGCCGACGGCTGGCCAGCTCCACCCCCTTTGAAGTTCGTTAAAGCATGGGGTTAGGAGAGGACTTAGACTTCCCGAGTGATGGGAACCGCCAAGTTATATTTCTTTGTACACCCGATCGACCACCGCCGGCAAGGATACATCCCGGAGGCGTCATCCCGGAAATCTTTCCGGGGCATCGAGAATGTAGACTTACATTTCCCGGGAAACGAGAACCACCGGGTTATACTTCTTCGTACACCCGAAAGGCCACCGCCGGCAAGGGTGCATGCCGGAGGCGTCATCCCGGAAATCTTTCCGGGGCATCGGGAATGTAGACTTACATTTCCCGAGAAACGGGAACCGCCGGGTTGTACTTGTTCATACACCCGGACAGCCGCCACCAACAGTGGTGCATGCCGGAGGCGTCATCTCGAAAATCTTTCCGGGGCATCGGGAATGTAGTCTTACATTTCTCGGGAAACGGGAATCGCCAGGTTGTACTTGTTCATACACCCGGATGGCCACCGCCGGCAAGGATGCATGCTGGAGGCGTCATCTCTGAAATCTTTTCGGGGCATCGGGGATGTAGACTTACATTTCCCGGGGATCGGGAACCGCTGGTTTGTACTTCTTCGTACACCCGTATGGCAGCTGCCGGCAAGGATGCATGCTGGAGGCGTCATCCCAGAAATCTTTCTGGGGCATCGGGGATGTAGACTTACATTTCTCGGGGATCAGGAACCGCTGGTTTGTACTTCTTCGTACACCCGAACAGCCGCCGTCAGTAAGGATGCATGCTGGAGGCGTCATCCTGGAAATCTTTCCAGGGCATCGAGAATGTAGACTTACATTTCCCGGGAAATGGGAACCGCCGAATTATGCTTGTTCATACGCCCGAATGGCCACCGCTTGCAAGGATGCATGCCAGAGGTGTCATCCCGAAAATCTTTCTAGGGCAATGGGAGGGTAGACTTACGCCTCCCTGGAAGACATGCGGAGATTGGGTAAAAATGCATAAAACTTGCTGGGAAACTCAGAGTTTCCACGTAAAAGGACTCGACGGGAGGGTCACAACTGAATCAAAATCGACCATGCCGGGTGGATTCACTCGATTGGGAGGACGGCGAGCGGTACCTTCAGACGTTTTTCCGAAGGAATGATACCCGAGTTCGTCCTCTGACCTTTCCCTTGCATGGGGAAGGTGTTACATGGTCGGGGCTCGAGAAAGACATCGTGAAAATGTACGTAAAACGACGAGGATGGAAGGGCTTACCTGCAGGGAGTCGGCGGTGGTGATCGGAAGTCCTTGCTCCGGTGCGGTGAATGGGCGTCGAGGCTTTGAGCGTCTCCCTTCCTTCAGAACCTCCAGCCGGCGTTTTCTCCAAAGGGTGAAAAGCGTGCCTGAGGAGCACCTCCTACGTCCGAACAAGCATTTTTCAAGTGGGTGGAAGCCTACTGAATGGGGTGGGAGGCTACTTCTCTTATAAGGGGTCGCCTTCCTTCTTTGGGGCGCCCGAAGATGGAAGCCGGTGTGAATCCCGGTTTGATTACGCGGTCCGTGTAATTGATTGATTTGCGAGATTTAAGTGATTAAATCCCATCGTATCTCCTAAATGATTCGGCTTGCCTTTCTGGGTAGTTACCCGGCAGCCGCTACATGGCAGTCAGATGCCGGTTAGTTCTATCTGGCTACTTCACGAAAGGGGAGTATGTTGGTTTATTTAGGTTTTTGGGGAGCTGATTTCTAGGTTTTGTACCAATTTGCCGGTGGCAGGCCGACTGGTTACCTGAATTATATGCGCGAAGATGGGCTTTTAGGGAGCCGACTGCCAGTTTTTTATACCGGCTTGCCGACGGCAAGCCGATTGATTCCCCGAACCCTCTGCACCATTGGGGGGTTTTGGGTAGCCGGCTGCTCCCCCCTTCAAGTTCGTTTTGAGCATGGGGTCAACAGAGGTCGTTAATCTTCTCTCTGAAGAAGCGAGTGAGTGGAAGGTAGAAGATGAAGGAGATGAAGAATGTGCCTATGACTAGTGTCTAGATGAAGGAGGAGGGGGGGTGATTTCATGGCTATGAGACTATTTTATAGATTGAGAGAGTGGTAGTTCACTAGCTAGTAGTTAGCAAGAATGTGATGCACATATAGACATGTAAGATCGTTCCATGCAAGCCCACTTCTTTGCCTTGTCCATCCACATTCTCCATGATCAAGCATCAGCTAAAGTCAATTTCTCAATTCTACTCTAATACGAATTTCCCTACAAATGCTCATCTAAGAATACCTTTCGTGAAGCACATCATATTACAAGAGAAATAATTCATCATATTTTATCATTCACTATAATTGTAATTTCCATTATATCAATGAAATTCATCACACAGAAAAAGTAATATACAGGTCTATGGCTAAACCAGTTTACCCACAGAGTAAGTTCATTGATTAAGGACTTTACCCACGAACTCTGTAACTCAGACATAAATTATGATTTCTTCTGTGAATTAATCAATTTACTAGCAAACTAAACTATCAATTATCATTCAATCACTTCCTTTCTAGTGAACAATCACCAACATATATAATTTATGACTTAAAACTTAAATCATGCATCATTAAAGTGAATAAATGTGCATAATGCTTAAAAGCATAGTTAACCTTGCAATCATCGTTACTCAATGCAAAATGCAACTAAAACTCAGTAAAATGCATAAATTAATATCTATAAAATGCACACTTTTGAGTCTAAATAGAACTCTAGTTGGAACTAATTCTTTGTTATCATTTTCTACAACTATTATTCATGATTTCTTAGGTACTACCTGCACTGGACTAACCCATGAGCTATCAGATATAGAATAAATTATATCATTATCTAACCATTTCAGAATTTCCTTTTTAACAACCTCTTTAATATTTGGATTTAATCTTCTCTATGGTTGTCTAATAGGTTGAATTTCAGATTCAAGATTAATCCTATGTTGGCAAATAGTTGAGCTTATTCCTTTTATATCTGTCATCTACCATCCTATTACTTCCTTATGCTTTCTTAACACTTTTAAAAGATTTTCTTCTTATACTAATGTTTAATCTAAAGCAATAATGACAGGCAAAGCTTCATTTACTTTAGAAATGCGTATTTGAAATTTTTTGGAAGTGGTTTCAATTCTAGAATAAGATGTTCTAAAATTGAAGATTTGCTACTATTTTCCGATTTGTCTTGGTTTATGTCTATAATTTCCACTTGCTCAATTGGTTCCTCCTGTAAGGTTTCTTCATTTGTGTTGAATATGTCTTGAATCTTATTATGTTTGTAAGGGCATTTTTGTCATGGATGATTAGCCACTATATAAGGCCATCCAAATGCCCAAAAGGGAATTAGGGTTTTTGTGAGAGATCATTTTTGTAACAAGAGAAGCTTTATGTGAGGAGGCCGACCCAACCCTTGGTACGTCGGCCATCCCACTCTTCCCTTTCCTTTTCTCTTGTAATCCACCATTTTGAAGATAGTGAAGAACCCAAGGAGAGACATCCGTGGGCGTACCCAAGTTGGGGAACCACGTAAATCTCATTTGCATTTGTGATTTGGGTGTTTGGGTGCGCCTGGAACCCTAGCCGCGCGTCCAAGCCACCGCCAGCCGTGATTTCGACTTTCCTTCGTGTTTTCTCCCTCCTACACATGCTAATCTCATTCTAATCCGCTGTGCTTAGATACCTCTGGAAGTAACAAGTGGTATCAGAGGTTGTTCAAGGAGTTTTGGCCATATATTCGCCTGTGGGAGGAGTTGGCACAGGGAGGCGCAAATCTGCCACCGCCGCGCCAGCGCGACATCCGAGGACGCCAACTCGTACGTTTGGTATTCCACTTGCTAGAATATGTCTGTAAGCCCCTCTGATCCTTCTTCATATTGTGCTGTGTTTGTGGAAGAAATTTGGGGATTTTTCGTAGACCATAGAAAGAGATATCGTCTTTGGCGTTTTTTTTGTTGAAAATCGACAACTTTCCTTTTTTGAGCGCCAGATTGGATTTTTTGGGCTCACTTGTGGCTTGAATCCATTTGAATTTTTGGTGGAAGCTTTTTTTTTTGAATACTTGCTTCATTTGTATTCGTGTGTGCTTGTGGAATATCCCACTTGAAATCATGTCTACTCCTGGAATAAAGATTGATAAATTCAGTGGGAAAAATGGCTTTAATCTGTTGCAAATCAAGATGAGAGCGTTACTGAAACAGCAAGGCATTTGGGCTCCATTGAATAAGGAGTCAAATCTTGATAAGAATTCCACAGAATATGCTCAATAGGAGGAGAAATCACATTCTACCATTTTGCTTTGCCTATCAAATGAAGTGATAATCGAAGTTGCTGATGAGAGTACATCTTTGGGACTGTGGCAGAAACTGGAGTCACTCTATATGACCAAGTCACTGACAAACAAACTACTGTTGAAACAAAGACTATTTTCTATGAAGATGAAGGAGGGTACACCACTAAAACAGCATTTAGATCAGCTAAATGCACTTCTCATGGAGTTGAGAAACATAGGTGTTACCATTGAAGATGAGGATGTTGTGCTCATTCTCTTATGTTCTTTGCCTTTGTCATTTGAGAATTTTGTGCAGTCTTGTGTTTTTGGTAGGGATTCTATTACCCTGGAGGAGGTGAGATCTAGCCTCCATTCGAGAGAGCTAAGGCATATGGTACAGCATGGTACAGGTGAAGCCAGTGGC
>JAMKPZ010005078.1:0-15989 GCA_024699675.1 Amphibolis antarctica | reverse complement strand
ATATATATATATTGACCAACTTAATTAATTGATATACACGCATGTTGATTTTACTCTTATGTGTGCTTGATATTTTACTACCTTATTTGGTTCAACTTCATTTTTAATTTTACACAATATCTTGATGTTATTATTATTATACAAACTTCAATGTATAAATTTCTACTATTTTTATTACTTTGTAACTTTAATTTCATTGATAAAACTAATTAGACTTCAATTTTATCTAACTTTAAAAATAAACTAAAAGTCTTCTCAAATGAGATCTATATGTATATTGATGAAGATTGCACATACATGCATCTAAAGATGTTAATTGTGCCGTGGGTTGTGTCGGATTGGTATGACAAGAATTTCGACATGAAATCAGTATAGCCCGACCCACTATGAGACTATAAGGTGGGCCATCGAGGCGGGAGGGGGTTGTGCGGGTCGGCAGGAGGAATGATCACTGGGTTGCGAGCAGGGGGGGATCGTTGGGTTGTGGGGCCAACGAGGGGAACGGTCATGTGCGTGGGTGAGTGGGCTAGGGAACCTTGCCTTGTTGCCTCGCTGGGTCGCGAGGGTGTGTAATGGTCGCCTGGTCGTGGGTGGGGTGAATGGCTGCCAAGTCGCGACATCAGGTCCTGTGAAGAAGAGCCGAAGAGGAAAAGAACTGAAGAAGAGGAGAGAAGAAGAGGGGAAGAACTGAAGAAGAGAAGAATAAGAAGAGGAAGAGCTGAAGTGTAATGGTCAGGTCCTCCCAGGGGGGGGGGGTGTAAAATGGTTGCCAGGTTGTGAAGCCAGTGGGGGGAATGGCTGTCGAGTCCCAAGAAGAAGAGTTGAAGAAGGGAACAACTAAAGAAGAGGGGAAGAAGAGGAGAGAAGAAGAGGAGAATAAGTGAAGAACAAAAGAAGAGAAGAAGAAGAGCTGAAGTGCAATGGTTGGCCGACGCACAACGGTCGTGTCCTCGGGGTCGGCGTGCAATGGGCGAGATGTGCTACGCGTGCAATAGATGACCAACTTTCGCACAATGGGTGGCCCACTTCTGTGCAACGAGCAACTCACTTCCAGGCAATAGGCAGTCGATGGTTGGGTGCAACAGTCGACTGTTGTGTCAATTTTTCTCTATAAATTGAGGGAGTTGGGTTTAATTTTTTTTCACCTAACTTCTCATCTCCTGCACTCCAATCTCAATTCTCAATTTTTCTCACTTAATTCAAATTTTACTAATAACAAACAATGACTTATTACTAAAGTCAAAGTTCTGGAGGCTACAGATATTCTCAACAAGACTTTCTTAAAGCTGAAGTGACATTGTCAATTGAGATTACTGGAGCTTCAACTTTAACTGTGTCATTGAGAAAGTCTCGGAAGAGAGCTTCCATCTGATTAAACTATACAATAATGATGAAAGCCATGCCAGACGGTACTTCAGAGAAATGAGCTTTCTGCAACTTTTGTAACGCTAATTTCTCTTGCAAAACGTCTGGCCATATAAGTCATTTAATTAGACATATTAGTACATATGAAAATAAGAATAAAGATAAAACTATTCAAACCCAACTTTCTTTTACTCTTGAGGGTAGTGTTACTATGTTAGCTCGTAAATTTATGATTCTTAACGGGTTAGAGACTTGCATGCTAAATTTATTTGTCAAAAAAATTTACTAATAAGTTTTGGAGGTAATAAATGTTTTGATGAATATATTTGTAAAGCATATTGTCTACAATATAAATATGTATCTAGAAATACTATTATGTCAGACATTATGAATTCATTTAATATGCTTAGATTAGAAATTATTAATGTTATGAGTACAATAATGATATGTATAACATGCACTTTAGATATTTGGTTGGGTAGAACTAACAATGGGTGCATAGTTGTAACTGTATATTATATTGGTAAAAATTGAATTTTACAAAAAGGATTAATACGATTTAGAAAAATTCAACATCTATGTACTGCTGAAATATTTTTTGCAAATATTATGAAAAAAATTTATTTATATAGAATTAGAAATAAAATAAGTAGTATAACTTTTAATAATGCAACTAATAATACTATAACAATACAAATGTTTAAAACTATATTAAGTCCACTAAATGATTTTAAATTATTTCCCTAAAAATGTATGTGTCACATAATTAATATTATTGTATAATTAGGTATAAAATAAATTAAAATCTATATTGAAATTGTTAGAGATGCTGTAAGTTTTATAATTAGTTCAGGAAAGCGGTAGCAACAATTTGATTGAACATGTAATTCTTTTGAAATGTCGCATAAAAAATTCTCTTTAGATGTTCAATATAGGTGGAATTCATTATATTCAATGTTAGAAAGTGTATTACCATATGAAATTCTAATAATGTCTATTTATAATCGTTATCATTGTGATGATTATAAAAAATAATTAAGTAATGATCATTTTAAAATTGTAAAATATTTTGTTGAATTTTTAAAACCTTTTTATAATGCAACTGTTAGATTATCAGAAATTTATTATTATACATCTGTCTATGTGTTGCATTATTTATATGATATTTTACGAGTTTTTAATAAATGTGAGGCATATCTATTTTTCCAACCAATAGTAAATAAGATGAAACAAAAAATTTTAAAATATTGGAATGAAATCCTTACATTATATATTTTGAGTATATGCTTAGATTCTAGGTGTAAAATAAGATATGTTGTTAAATTAATTAGGGGAATATAATTGAGTTTAGGTGTAGATTTTGGACTAAATGTTAATACAATAGAAGAACAATTAAATTAAATGTTTGATTTATACGCACAAAGATATAGATTAAGAATAAAACATTCTCCTCCACCAATGTCCACAATATCAGAAGTAAATGTTGGACCATCTTCAGATTCTTAGGCATTTTTACAATATTCAAGATTTGATAAAAATATTCCAACATCATCATCATACAATTATGATCCTATAGTATCTAGACAAGAATTAATTACTTTTAATTCAACTAATCACCAACTATTATTATTTATTCAGCATTCTAACTTAAATACATTTGATGTTTTAGATTGGTGGAGGCAACAATCAATGATTTTTTTAATATTATCAATAATGACAAATGATTTATTAATAATTTTAGTGTCTTCGGTAGGTTGTGAATAAGTTTTCAACATGAGTAACAATATGCTTGATGATCGAAAAATTAGACTTAAAGAAGATATATAATAGAAGCATTAATGTGTGTAAAAGACTAGAAGTTTGCTCGACTCCGTGAATAATATTAAGTTGAAGAATTTACATAGCAACTCTCAAACTTAAACATTTCATAATTAAAACATTGTAATTTTTCAATTTGTAATTTAATTTTGTTGTAAATTTTTTTAAAATGTAATAATTTGTAATAATGTAAATATAAAATATGTAATTTATTAATAAATAAAATTTTAATTTAATTATATGCATTGTTGTCTTATTTATTAAGTTGTTAAAAGTTAAATGTTGTGACGTTGATTATTGAATTAAATTTAAATATTGATAGTTAAAAAATCGTTGAATTTTGTTATTTATTAATTAAATAAATATTTTTAAAAATTTAATTATTTAAATATTAAATACATATAAATTAATTAAAAAATTATGTAATTTATCGTGTAATTGACTGATATAAATAATATTTTTATGCCAACGGATGATACCTAAGTTGACCCAATCCATTGATGTTGTAAATCGCATCAACACAATACGAATATTACCGTATCAATACAAAATTTGTGCCAAACTGATATGTCACGACAAGATTAACATGTATACCATGCGTCTCAATTTTGATTTGCAGCTGCAATCTGATGTAATGTTTGCTTGCATGCATCAAATTGAGAAAACCTTCACATTAATTAATTACATGGACGGTATTGTCCCCGGTCAGTGGTGATTTTTCGGGGGGTTTCGAGAAAAAAAAGAAAGAAAAAACAAATCGTCGGGAGAGTCGCCGCTGCGATCGTCACGTGTTTAGATTCGCACTTGCAACGACGTACAAATACCGTCAATATTGTTGTAGTGGAAAAGCAGTGCAAGCAACGTTAATTATCCGAAGGTGCAGATGACGAGTCTTCAGTTGCTTCGTCATTATTAATTAAGCTATATGGGTTGAGTGCTTACATTGATGAGAATATATATATACATGAGATTCGCGACGATGGGTGCATTTATAACAACTTTTTACTTAGAAAGTTAAATAAAATTGAATTAAAATTAACTTTGTGAATAAAGTTGTAATTACATAATAATTATATAATAATTTAAATAATAAAAATTTATATGTTAAAATTTGTGTAATAATAATAACGTTAGATGAGAGTTTGTGTCGACGTAACTGAAAAGAATTGAATTAAAGAAAATTGAATTTTGTTTAATTCAAGTATTTATGCTGATCATCTTTTATTGAATTCTATTTCTTCACGGAATTAGACAAAATTCACTAAAAAGAATAGTTAGAAATTCAATTCTAACATCTTTTCTTAGGAATCAAGTAGAATCTTTCTGCCCTTCCTCTTATGGGACATCTTAAAGCTCTTGTATCTTTTAAAAAATTTATTTTATGAATAATGAAAAATTTGAATTCTATTCAATTCTACGATATGTCTAAATACCTTTATACTAAATTCAATATAGACATAAAAATGAATTTTTGATAATTTGAAAGAAGTTGTTATCTAATGCAAGTCACCAATTAATAATATAAAACGATCGATCAAATACCGAATTATTGAAGTAATATAATGCTGTTCTTCAATGATTACAGGGATGTATATAATTCGTTGCATCTCTTAATTGAAGAGAAAACAATGAAAATTCACAAAAGAAAGAAAAAAGAAAAACATGAACAGACCCTGAACGTAGGTGTTATTCTTATCTACACACAATTAATTAATAATAACTAATTATTAATTATCAGCTACCTCCTCTTGTTCTTGCTTCCCAACCGCAGGGAGAGGTAGAAGAGGAGTCTGAAGATGAAGCCACCTGCGACGGTGATCCAGAGGCAGTCCCACTTGCTCAAATCGGTGATGGCCTGCTGGTGGAGGATGTTGGAGCCTGTGGTGAGGCAAGTGTGGGCGGTGACGTTCATTCTGAGCGTCGAGCTCATGTCTTTCAACAGGTTCAGTTTGGTGGACTCCGGCGCGGCGGCGACTGGGGAGGTGTCGAAAATCTGCGTTCCTCGAGCGAAACACCGTCCACCGACGTCGAACTCGTTCCGGAGAACGGCCTCGTATGGGTACTTCACCATGGACAGGTAGTGGAGCCACAACCAGTAGTCCGGGATTCGGTCTCTGGTGATGAAGAATCCACTCAAGAGTAGGAAGTAGGCGAGAACCGCCACGACCACCGTGTACCCCATCGTCACGTTCGTCACCACGGCGGATAGAAATGTCACGAAGGAGCCGCCGGCCCAGAAGGTGGCGAGGGTGATGAAGAAGTAGAACGCGAAACCATGGGCGCCGCCGGCGAGGCCGACGGCGAAGAAGGTGACGAGAACGAAGGCGATGGAGAGGACGAGGAGGGGAGGGATGGCGACCAGGGCGTTGGAGAGGACGTAGGAGGAGCGGCGGTAAGCGTTGTAGGCGGTTTCTCTGATGAAGATGTGACGCTCGTCGATGAAGGCGGGGAGCGTGTCGGCGCAGGCGTAGAAGGTGGTCGACACGGAGAAGGCGAAGAAAGCGAGGCGCTCGTGAACGCCCCTGGGAGTGGTGTCGAGCTGCCAGTAGACGGTGGCGAGGACGAATCCGGTGATGAGGACGGTAGCGAGACGGGTGGCAAAGAGCTCCGGCGTTCGTCGGGTGTTCGTGAATGCACGCCGTGTCAGAACTCCGACTTCGTGCCAGAAGGGGTTGGCGGCGAGCGTCTCCATCTCCCCGGCCTTGCCGACCGCACCGCAGACCAGCTTACCCCGGGAGATGCTGGCAGCTATAGCGTCCTTCAGAGAAGAACCGGCGCTGTTGTCAGCGGCCGGGCGGGCCCTTTTCGTCAGTTGCCAGGACCTGTTGTGCTCCACCAGACTGCCGATGCCGTCGGGAGATGCTTCGAGGTCACGGATGAGGTCAATGGTGAATTCGGTGCGGTTCTCGTTCTCCGGGATCGGACGTCCGAAGGTGGAAAGGTAGGGGTAAAGGTCGTCGGGCGTGCCGTTGAAGACGGCGCTGCCGTGGCTGAGGAAGATGAGACGGTCGAGGAGGCCCAGAATCCGGGAGCTGGGCTGGTGGACGGACATCACCACGATGCTGCCGCTGTGGGCAATCCGCTGCAACACCTTCACCACCATGAAGGCACTGGTGGAGTCCAACCCAGACATGGGCTCGTCCAGGAATAGTACGATGGGGTCGTGCACGATATCCACCCCGATGGAGACCCTTCGCCTCTCGCCGCCGGAAATCCCCCGGTGAGACTCGTCGCCGATGATGGTGCTGGCGGCGTCCCGAAGACCTAGACGGTCGATGAGAGCCTGGACGCGAGCCTTCTTCTTCTCAAGGGGTAGAGAAGTAGGAAGTCGGAAGTCGGCAGAGTACATGAGGGTTTCCTCCACGGTGAGCATAGGGAAGAGCAGGTCATCTTGCATGACATACGCGGAGATGACCTTGAGCAACCCGCCGTCGACGGGCTGGCCATTGAGAGTGACGGTGCCCCCGAGACTCTCACGAGAGATCCGGTTGGCCAAGGCGTCGATCAACGTCGACTTCCCCGATCCACTTGCACCCAGCACCGCCGTGATCTCTCCCTCTCTCCCCTCTCCCGACACCGAGTTCAGCAGCGTCTTCCCCCTCCAACTCTTCTTCCCGTCCGCCACCTCCCCCGTCGGTCGCGAGAGCGTCGTCGGCGTCTTCATCTTCGGAGTCTTCACACGGTATGTGAGGTCCTCGAACGCGAGAACAAACCGCGACGGACCACATCGTCGCTGCCGGCTGCTGCGCTCCTCGCCGGCCTCGTCCACAGCCACCACAATGTGTGGAGCGCGATCGGAATCCATATCCATGTATACTGGGATCGGAGCTGCGATCGAGGCACAGCCTGTATAGCAATATATTAATTGTTCTTCTCAGATCGATCGAAAGGCTGGGATACGTGGGAGACATATATAGAAATCGATGTAGCCGTCGTCAAACGTTGTTGGTAAACTTCGTGCAAGAATTTTCTTCTCCATGCAACAAACAGGATTAGGAACATACGTGGCTACTTCGGTCATAAATTTGTAGTTTTTCTTTTTCTTTTTCTTTTCAATCACGCGGGCCGTTGATTTCTGGATAGGCCAGGAATGATGATCGAGTTTAACTTTGTTTAATTTATTCATTTAAACATGCATAAAATTACATTTAAGGCAAGGTTAATTTGTGCATTTAAAATTTTAGGAAAATGAATTTACGAGAAATGTATTTTTCATTGATCAAAAATTTAATGATATTTATGTAATCAAGAAGTCACGTGAATTCTCATGATTTTCCAGAGTAACTTATTTCCATATGATTTTTGATTAATTTTTTGGATTTCCCTTATGAATAGACAGAAAAAGAAATCTTTATATACACTCAAATTTTAAAATTCGTATGTTTTCTTATATAAACATAGACAAACATTATTTTTGTAATTTATCGTCATATCCTTTTATTTCTATTTTCCTTTCATTCTTAAATTTGTATCATTTTTTTGCACATCATTTCTAAATGCATGAATAGACCTTAAATAGCACGTGATAGAGTATTTCACGATTAAATTTTGATTTTCCGAGTGAAACGCAAAATTTCGTTGCAAACCAACCAAGGCGTACGTGTAATTTATCTCAGCTTTATATATATTATATTACTCGAGTACTCTAACAAAAATGCAATGGTAGTTTATCTTTAAAAATCATCATGCATGCATGTCTATAAATGCCATTTTCATCGACAATTTAACGGTTACGTAGGATTTAATTTTAGCAAAGTTACTGTAGCGGTATATCGCAGATATTTAGGAAAGTCGTTTGGATTTAACGATACTTTAGGAATCAAAGCAGATATTCGTGTCTTTACGTTAAATATTTATCTTAAAATTAATTGATAATAAGTAAAAAATTATAATATTATAAAATTTAAATTTAAGTATGTTAAGTTCTTTTCTGTAACTTAATTTAAGGTCTCTTTTGTTTTAACTTGGATGGAAAACGTTTCAATTTTATAAAAATTTTCATACATTATTATCATTATATATATTTTTATACATAACTTTTTATTATATAACTTATTATAAAATTAAATTTTATTTATTTCACTACTTTCAACTTAAATTTTTCACCATTTTCGAAATTAGCTCAATGAAACTAAAACATAACGGTGAATATCGTAGATTTAGCTAATTAATTAAACTCGAAATTAGCCTTTGCACAGTGAACTGTTGTGAGTGTTGAACTTGTGTTGCATGTTCATTGAATGATTCAAAGATACGGTCAGTGATGACATCACATCGTAAATCACAGATGAGTTGATGGAGGTAACGTATAGGATTGTGCTTCGTCAAGAATGTTTTGTCATTCTTTTCTAAATTCTTACGTAATTATAATCTCATTCGAAATGAATTTCAATCCATTTTAAAAGTGAAATAAAATTAAATTTAATGTTACTTTTGTAAAATATAATTACACAGTGAGAAATGTGATGAAAATTTATGTATTTAAATTTATATAATAATAATGATATTATGAATAATTTTATAGGAGATTTGTGTCTTCCAGAAATTAGTAAAAAGGAAATTTTGGAATTCTTTTTAATTGTTAAAATGTTAAAAATTCAGAATATTTTTAATTTTTTTAAAATTAAATATAAATTTTCTTATATTTTCATAAGGTGCATAAATTGTATCATAAAATTTTTTATTTCTAGATTTTTAAAATTTTAACAATAAAAGATTTTAAAATTTTTACTTTTCATTGATTTCCAAGAGATACGAACATCTCCTAAGAGTCTATTGAAATCGAAAGATTACCACTAATAATGAAGAAGTTAATTAGAAAATAAACTCCCGTCAGTTGGTTAGAAGTACCTATCATGTAATTTTTTTTCTTTATAAATAAGATTTCAGAAATACATACGGCAAAAACTTTAAAAATAATTTAAAATTATGTTCCATATTGTTGCAACCATTTACAACTAAAAATAAACATTTACAGCATTTTTTGAGATAAGTAGATTATACGGTCTCATTTTTCGGTTAAGACTAAACGACAAAACCAAACAATGTTGACGGCTGGTCAAGGGTTTTACGTACGTGAATTGAATTGAAAATAAGGTTCGAAGCTTTTTCCATGTGTTCGTCGTCGGTAAAAAGGGCGGCGGATTTACTTCCCACGCTACGTACGTAATAAACCAAGCGTACATCTCGGAAGACGGGTTACGTAAATCCAAAAAGTGCTGCCTAACCATACATACACAGATACATGCATGGTTCTCGAAATAGAACGCCAGTGTTGATCGGATCGACGTCGTTGCTGGCCGGAAGTAGAAATATATTAATATATATGCATGGGACTCCTCCGAATCGTCGGAGAAGAACTACACCCTTTGACACTTTTTGGTTAATTCAATTTGTGACTGCTTCTAGTTAAGCGAAAATGTCACAAATGCCACAGATTCAAATATATTTGATATTTGAATTTGTTGACCATCTCTTGCATTAACCTAACTCTTTTTTTTTTTTTAAAAAAAAAAAGGTAAGTGATGTGTGATTCGATAATGACGATGTATAAGGACTAATGTAAAATTAAAGTTGAAATTCTTGAAATGAAAGTAAATGAAGATTGACTACAGTTGCATTTAATAATGAGATTTATAAGAGTTTTTATTCTACAGAATATATATTTTAATAAACAGTATAATAAAAGTAGAGTTTTTAATTACATAAGGAAATAAAAAATGATTTTCTTAATTACCTTGATATAAAAAATGTCAAATTTAAAGTCATTTAAGGTGTGTTTGGGAAACCCTTTTTTAGTTTCAAGAGTTTAGATTGAGTTGGAGTTGAAATTAATTTCACAAATAGAGTTGAAATTACATAGTAACTTAGGTAATAAAAATTTATACGTTGAATATGTATAATAAAAATGACATTAGGAGTGATTTTGATAATTGGAAGAAATTGAAAATAAATGGAGTCTTAGGTTATGTTTGGTAACGGATTTTGGTGGTACATATATTTTTTTTTAAATAAAATATGTAAATAGTAATTATAGTAATCTTTTTACTGTATATATGAAATAATAAAAATAATCTTATCTTTAATCATTTTTGTCGATTTTTTTCTCTAGTCGATTATTTTGAAAAAATTAAGAAGAATAAAATCAAAATTCGTATCAAGCGGTGAAAAACGTGAACAGGTGAACTCCATGCTGAAATTATAGATCCCACACTCCGATCCCACCTTACCTACCCTAACTGCATTTTCTAATATATATAATATGCCGAAATTATTGATTTTACGAAACAATACCTACGTAAGAGAAATGGGAAGCTTCGCCGTACGCTGAGTTCATCGATCGACATTTTTCTAGTTTGGGTGATGGTTGGAAGTCGCGCCGGTACGTGCTGGTTGTCGTCGGTGCAGGTGAGATGGGACTCCATGCTCTCCGGTGACGATCATGTCCCCGTCAAAACTGTGGACAAATACGAGAAAGGGAACAAAATGGGAGATTAAAAGAATATGCCGAAGATCGGTGGTTGCAAGCACGTTATAGAAAACACTACTTGATGGGATTCTCCACCAGAAGGACACAGTGTCGTTTGTTTTTATGTGCATATATATATATAGATAATCGAATAATTAAAGTAAACAAATCTATTGTAAGAAAACCGCTACGATATTTCTATCGTATGTCTTTTTCTTCCTTTCGTAAGCAGATAATTATCCTTAACATGTCCCCCTTTCAAGGGAGACGGGCCCGTTCTTTCACAAGTTTTTTTTTTTTTTTAATGTTTTACAAGTTGAAAGTCCTCGGTGTTCGGCGGAGCTGATTTATATTTTATTTTTAAGACATGATTTGTTTGTCGATCATTTATACAGAAAATAATTCAAAGCGGGGTCTCGCCGTGCGCATGTGATGTACGTATATTTTATTTCTCTTTTGAGAATTAATGAAAATAAAATAAATTTTTTTATTATAGAAATATTAAAAATTTAAAAATAAAAAAATTTACGAAATCATTTATATATCTTATAAAAATTTAGAAAAATTTATATTTAATTTTAAAAAATTTAAAAATATTCTAGATTTTTAATATTTCGATAATAATTTTTTTTTTTTTTCATTAATTTTCAAGTGAGACAAATCACTCTCAAGAATCTTTATTTTCATTGATGTGAGACTATGTATTAGTTCCATATTAATCTTTATTCCTTATTCGATCATCCTCATTAGGCAGAGAGCAAGCCCATCACGTCTCATACATCAATAGCTGCCTCCCCATGCAAACACGTTATGGGCCATGTTTCTCACGTTTGTGTTTATGAAATTTATGAAAATTAAATTAAAATAAATTTAATTCTTATAATCACTTATTTGTGTCAGTATAATTGAATTTAATTTATTTTTTCTGATACTATTTATTTTTTAATTTAGGACAGAAATAAAGTCTGAGCTCATGAAATATGAATTGTTTGAAATTCAATTAATTTAAGCTTCTTGACCGCTTTCGTTCGATTATAAGAATTTTTAATTTTGTTCAATTCTGAAAGGTACATAAACACTTTTATACTGAATTCATTTCTGCTCAATTCAATTCTACTTAAAAAATGAATTCCTATCAATTCATTTTCAATCAATTTCATGTACACAAACATATCAATAAGCCATTTAAAATTGAACTTAGCTCTAATATCACTTATAACGTCTTATTGTGCCCCTAAAATCTCAAATTAAAAGGAGAATCCTCTCCTACACAAAACTCTAGAGAACTTTTATGTTCATCGATGTAGGACTATTAATTATTTAATAAAGCCTCTATCCAATCTCATCTGTCAAATTAAGTTGCCTCAAATGCTGCCCGAATGTGGGCGAAGATCTACCCATGTGAAGGGTTTTGCGGAAATGAAGACACGTGAATGGGTGGAGATGCAAAGGGTTTTGTCAAAATGATGAATAGGTGAGATATAATAGTGACGAATTAACTTATTTTACATGACGAAAGATGTCATCCATCACTAATAACATAAATATTGATAGATGTAGTAGTTGCATAGTGACGGATTGATAAATCTTTGGCTGTAACTCTTCTTCAGTGACAGATTCAATTCAATATCATTAAATATCATTTTTCTTGTAGTGAAAGAGAAAATACGCAAGCTTATTTTGCTCTTCTACACCAAACTCTAGTTATTATTATTTTTAAAATTTAAAAGTTTTATTTATAGAATTAAGAGAACTTTCATTTGCATATGCACGAATAAAAGACAAAAAAGACCGGTGGTTCCGGGTTAACAATATATAAAATTCAAAACTAAGGAAAGTAAAACGAAATTAAGGTTCTATTTTTTTTCTAAAATTACTTTTAATATCATTATTACTATAAATATTTTAATATATAAATTTTTATCATTCGTAATTCTTAATTTTATTCGTAAAATTAACTTCAATTTTAACTTTATCTAACTTCCAAAGTTAAAAGAAATTATCCTCAAATACGTCCTAACAAGTCCAAGAAGGAAAAACTAGCAAGTGAAATTAGTCCAATATCGAAGAACCGCAACAACTAGAATTAAGCTAGGCTCATTCATTCAGACAAAACTTCTTTAGCTTCTTAGGAAAGTGCTCTAATTTTGAAATTACTATTTAATAATTTATATTAATTATCAACATGATATTTAAAAATAAGCTTCCAAAAATAAAATTACTTTCATGTGACCAAGTGAAAAAAAAAAAAAAAAACGTTTGCCTCCAAAAAGTCGTGCATATCACATGAGCCGTGGAACAAACATTTGTCTGGAAAAAGATGCGTATATGGACAGTGCAACTACTATGCAAGTAATGTCTGTCGGGTACACCGCACGCAACAAACGCAAGCATGATAAAATCGTGCGTGCGTCATCTAACGGCAACAATTTAGGTTTTTTTTTTTTTTTTCATTTTTAACTTTTAGATATACTTTTAACTTAAAGTTAATATTTATATTCTTTAATTTATTTTTTTATTATTAAAATTACTTTTCTCTCTTTTTTAATCTTAAAATTATTCTTCTAAAAATCACTTTTTCTAATCTTAAAAGTTGAGAGCGAAAAAAAAAGTCTAATCAACATGCATGCCACGTACGTATCATTTATCTAGATATTTAAAAATAGATTTAATTTAACGATTTTTTTAAAATATATAATTTTAGATAAAAATATAACGATGTTAGATTAATTTTATGAATAATAAAAAATATTTAATAAATGATACTATAAAATATTGTAATATATAATAAAAAATATAATTATACAGGAATAAATATCGAGTCAAACGATACCTTAATAATAATAATAGAAAGGTGTAAACGGAGGAGTCTTTCTTCAGCGTCACTCGTATTTTTTATGATTTTTTTTTTAAAAAAGTGAAATTCACATTTTACGTGAACTCTCGTAAATTTAAGAAAAGCAGAGGATATTTAATTACAAGGGTCTAGGTTTTAAGTTTTTTGACTTTTAAAATTACTTTTAAAATTATTATTATTATATAAATTTTAATATATAAAATTTTATTATTTAAATTAATATATAATTATTATATAATTTTAATTTTATTTACGAAATTAATTTTAACTTCAATTCTATATAACTTCTAGAGTTAAAAAAAATTATCAGTAGTTAGAGTTTTTTTTAAAACAAATCCTCAGTCTGTTCATGAGTAGATCCAGATTCAAATAAAAGGATAAGATACACACTACGTACAAGAGATATTAGACTAAAACCTTATAGAAAAAGGAAAATAAACATAGGAGAACCTTTAATTATGGAGTTTTTTTAAAAGATCTTTAATCTATTTAAAGTGTGGGAGTCCAAATAAAAGGATAAGATATATACAATATAAAAAGGATTAGATCAAAACCTTGTGGAAAAAGAAAAATAAACAGGAGGGAAAGCCACCAAGCAAAAAATAGAGTAATAAACAATGCTAAACTGAACAACATGAGGAAAAAAACAATTATTGAGTACACTTGTTGGAAGGAACACTCTATTTGTCAAGCAGAAAATGACTTTTATAGAAAAAAATAATAATTGAAGGAAATAATCTTATGAGTTGTGTGTGATAGCGCATGGTCATCAGTCGCTTTATTACAATCACGTTTCATATATAAGACAGATAAAGTGATAAGAATGAACCAAAGGTGCATTTATGTATGAAAAAATTACTCCTAAAAAGTGATTTTAAAATGAATATTGTGTAAACCAATTTTTTGTATATCGAGTTGAGAGTTAATAGTCAGTTACATTTAATATGATTGTGATAAATTTAAGTTTATTGATATTTATATAGTGATATAATTTAAATGTAAAATATAAATATTTAAAATATAAGAGTGTTGATGTGATTGAAAAATATAATAATAAAAGGATTAGATTAAAAAATAAAAATAATATTATATAAATAAAAATAATTTTAAAAATTAATATAAGTGATAAGTAAATAAGATCCATATCAAACCACCCGGTGAGTACCGGGCAAGAACCACCACGTGCATGTCGTTTCGTTGAAAGAATTCAAAAAATTCAACAAAGCTACGATAATAAAACGATAAAAGTACAGGTAAGAAGAAGTTGAAAATTTTCAAAAATTAAACAGAAAAATGGGAGCTCTGGCATTTCTCCGCGTTCGCATTGGTTAAGCTCGTGGAAGACGTTGTTTACGTATGTGAACCAACGGAAGGAGACGACGGCGACGAAGAAGAAAGAAAGAAAGCAAAGACGAGTTGGCGTTGGATTGGCAGGCTGCCTTTACCGAAGGCAGTTGACTTGTTGTTTTGCTTCCAACCTTCGCTGCTGTCACATAAATTTTATCTACCACATGAATCTTTATCGGGTAAATTTTATTTTTTTATATAATTTATAATTAGACAATTAATTTATATATATATATATATGGGTTTAATGATTCTGTAGGCACCCGTTAGACGAAATATTAATGGCTGTTTGATGAAGAGAGAGAGTGTCCGAAAAAAAATCTCCCTCACGGAAAAAAAAAACTCTCACCGATGACATCCGCATAAAAGCAGTCTATTTATTTTAACACAAAAAAAATAAAAAGTCACCTGAGATTTGGGATTTGCGACTCATTTCCTCCAATTATCCTCATTTGCGATTCATCGTCCGCTAGAAGTCCCCTCGTATTCCCCTCGATTTTTTTGAAGTTATTGAATGGAATACGGAAGGACGTCAGTTAGCATTGGATCTATCGATGGGTTATAGGTGTGCTTTCATGTTTTTAAAAGTTGATTTATTAAGTGCATTGATTATACTTTCGTTTAACATGAATGAACATTTATTGGGGGAAAAATGTTTGCAACATTTTTTGGAAAAAAAGTTAGTTAGACCAAAGTAAAATATGTTTAATCTGAAATGTTACCTATCAACTACTCTGTAAAGTTATCAACTACCCTATAAAGTTATCAACGTACTTTGAAATTTAAAGTTATTTATCTTAATCTGTTGGTAATTAAAAGGTCGTAATATGTACACCTTTACAGAGTGGTTGATAACTTTAATTAAATGTTGATTGATAATTTCAAAGTCCCAATCCTTTATTGTCGCACTTTTAATTAAAGAATCAACCATTCTCGAATTGTCAAAAGCTATTGTATGATAAACAGTAAGTATAATGGTTCGAACAAGACTATTCTGAAATGCAAGGGCTTGATGACTTAGAGTTCAATATTAGAATGGAAGGGTCGGCTAGCCATCCTGATGGAGAAGGAGAAGGAAGTGCAAGTCTACACCATGCCATGACATTTTCTTCGGAGCATGATGCATATAATTTT
>JAMKPZ010005076.1:0-13368 GCA_024699675.1 Amphibolis antarctica | reverse complement strand
TGAGTAAATAATAATGATTGGTGATTCGTTGCATTAAAAGTAATTAATTCTTGTCTAGATAGTATAGGATTATAATTATATGATGATGATGTTGGAATATCTTCATCAAATCTTAGATCTTGTAAAAATGCCCAAGAATCTAAAGATAGTCCAACATTTAATTTTGGTATTGTGGACATTGGTGGAGGAGAATGTTCTATTCTTAATCCATATTTTTGTGTATAAATCAAACATTTGATTTAATTATTCTTCTATTGTACTAACATTTAATCCTAAATCTACACCTAAACTCATTTGTATTCCCTTAATTAATTTACTAATATATCTTATTTTACACCGCCAGACGTTGGGTTTGAATTGTTTTATCCTTTTTCCTATTTTCATATGTACTAATATGCTTAGTTAAATGACCTGTACCGCTAGATGTTTTGCAAGAGAAGTCGGCATTACAGAGGTTGCAGAAAGCTCGTTCCTCTTCCGTGCCATCCGCCATAGCTTTCATCATGATTGTGTACTTTAACCAGATGGAAGCTCTCTTTTGAGACTTCCTCAGCGGCACAGTTGAAGTTGAAGTTCTCATAGTCTCCATTGACGGTGTTACTTCAGCTTTAAGAAAGTTTTGTTGAGGATATCCGTAGGCTCCAGAACTTTGGCCTTGGTAGTGTGCCATTGTTTGTAACTTGAGTGAGAAAATTTGAGAAATTGAGAATTGAGAATTGAGATTAGAGTTTGGAGAATTTGGAGTGAAGGAGATGAAGAGTGAGTTGGGTGAAAAATAAAATCTAACTCCCTTAATTTATAGAGAAAAGTTGGTTGAGCCGTTGAGGCAGAAGCCGACCGTTTCACCCGGCAGCTAGTCGCCCGTTGGGCAGAAGCGGGCCGCCCGTTACACGGAATTGGGCCACCCATTCCCCAAAAGTGGGCCGCCTGTTGGGCGAAAGCGTGCCGACCGTTGCTGCATCGGCATGTTGTACCTTGCACCTTCCGCAACATTTCACCCTGGCTGCTGGTCCCCCCACCGGCCACACGACCCATTCTACCTCCTCCCGTGCACACGATCATTCACCCCACCAGCCACACAACCCGGCGACCGGATCAGTGACCCAGCGGCCCATCATCCTACTAGCAACACGACCTATTTAGCCCCTTCCCGCGCACTGGCACACGTGACCATTCACCTAGTTGCCGGCCCAATGACTCGGAAGCCATTTCCCCAACCAGCCAAACGACCCGTTCTGCCTCCTCCCACACACACGACCGTTCACCCCACTTGCCGCACAACCCGGCGGCCCGTCCCCCTACCAACGACACGACTCATTTAGCCCCCTCCAACACACCGGCGTACACAACCGTTCATCTCGGCTACCGGCCCAATGACCCGGGAGCCAGTCCCCCCGCCGGCCACACGACCCATTCTGCCTCTTTCCGCGCACACGACCATTCGCCTCACCGATCGCACAACCCGGCAGCCAGCCTAGTGACCCGACAGCCTATCCCCCCCTTGCACAACATGGTGGCCTATCTCATGCTGGGCCGGGCCGGGCCTATTTCGTGCTAGAATTCATGTCGTGCCGGCACGACACGAACTACCTGAGGATCCGACCTAAGCACGACCCATGACACGAAAAATTTTCATGCCGTGCCATTCATCGGCACGGTTTGACCATGCTGGGCCGTGCCAACACAGCCCATTGACAACTCTATTAGCATGTGCACCAAACTTCTAAATCTCTAAGTCACCATAGTGGCTAAGTTGTGTCTTGAGAAAGTTTGCAACGGATTTACCCCCAAAATTCATGAAAACTACAAAAATGACACAAGTAAACAACATCTAGATCAAGTTGTGAATTGCCCCCTATGTCAACATCCAATTCTAGATCTTCCTAACACCATTACCACATTTTATTTTTTAGGGACAACCCCAAAAATGCTACCTTGAGTCCATTGCCCTCTTTTTTATATATTTCTTCTTTTTTTACCTTTTCTTGTTTATTTCGTTCTATTCTTGCATTATTTGACTTTCTTGAGTAGTATTGAGCTTTAGCCTAATGACTCCCCAACCAAATGACTTTTAGGCATTAGGTGTTAAAACACCTCTTCGAGCTTAATTACTTGATTAATTAAGATCACAATGACACGACTTTTATACATTTGCTCTTTCTTTCACTCTCTTTTTTTTTTTCTTCTGTCGAGACAACCCCATGAATAGCATCTTGATTAAGCCCATTGCCCCTTATTATTTTTTGTAATAGAAAATGTTTTAGCTTCCTCTTAATACCTATAACTAAGGACCAGAGTGTACTGTTAAGATCGAATGGCTTCACTAGAAGGAGGGTGAACGGTAAGACACCCAAAAATTAAATGTAAAATAGAAATTAAAAATAGAGTAGATTTTATAGTAATCCACCCAAACTAGGGTTAGTACATTCCCCAAGGCCGTCTCTTGAGAGTTTTCACTATCACTTTAAGTATTTTATAGATTCACACCTCAACCTTTACACCTCTTTGTTTTTCCAGGCTCAGCAAAGAAAAACTCTTATAGCATTTGTTTTTAAGGCTCAACAAATAAACGTATCCACTGCAAATATACCCTGTTTGCAATGCCTCACCACAGCCTGATGAGTAAGTTTTTACAAACCTTGCAACACTAAGTGAAATTGAAAATTCAAGTACAAAAATACAAGCAATCTCACAAAGTACACACATAGCAAGAGCATAGGAAAAATCCATGAAAATTCCTTCAGCAAAAGCACCTCTAGCTCCTTCTTTTCTCCTTGATCTATAGCCTCTTTATAAAGACTAAATTGCCAAAGATAACATATTTCTATGTATTCCAGTCATATGCCAATTTTAGAATATTTAATTTGAATTTTGAAAACTTGTCTTTCTTGCTTTAAATTTGCATATCTTTGATTCTTTGTTCCTACAAGAAAATCTCTAAAAATTAAATATTTATATGTTAATATATGCAAGGTATAACCAATGTTGATTTCTTAATTTACGGGATTTTCTTTTCTAATGAATTTAATTCATTTTTGGAAATAATTTGAAATAAGAACTAAAATTCAAAATACCATTTTACAAAGAAACGGATATCCAAAAATTACAGGAGAGAAATTTCTAAGACATATTGTAGCACAAAAATAATTAGGATAATCTTTCGAATATCTGAATGATGTTCCAATTTTTTCTAAAGTCAATTTGGAATAACATTTTGTTGAAAATGGTTATTCAAATTTGACTTGGGAGGGATTTCTAAGATTTATTGTATTACAAGGAAATTCGGATAACCATTCAGACATACGAATCATGTTCCAAATTTTTCTAAGGTATAAATTTTTTAAGTGTAATTACTAAATATGATAACTATATAGCAAATTGTAGACTTATGCTAATAACTTTACGGTTGTCCATAAGGCTATGACCTTAACTTTACAACTGGCCGTTGAGCTCTGGAAAAGTTTAATTTCTAAGCGAAACTTCCATTTCCTAAGGCATAGATTTTTCGGTACTTCTATTTTTTTTAATCTTTTTAATGAATTCTCTGGCGGAACTTCCATGTTTATTAACTTAGATCTGGTGGAACTTCTGTTTTATTAACCTTACTATTAACAAAAAAATCACGTGTTGACTTAAAAAAAATCACGTGCCCATATTAAAACTCTAAATACTGTTCTTTTAGACTTTTAACATTAAAGTATTGATTCTCCAAATTGTTATAACGAATTTAAATTCATTATACCGCTTTTGTTCTACTTATGTTGTATTATATGTACTCTAAAAAAGAATACCAAGTACATGACCTTAACCTAGTGATCAAACATTTTGTGTCATAACTTCCCTTGTGTCTTAAGACAATAAATTATATTTAACATTATCAAAATATATCTTCCTTAACATGTACTTGTAACTAAGTTTCAACTCCCCCAAAACTAGTCCAAATGATACTATTATTTAGACTTAGCTCCTTACCAAGTTTCCACCAACACTCTCTTTTAAAAGGCTCTTACAACCATTACTAAAGGCATTCCTCCTACATAACTAATCACGTGGATAACAAAACAAAATATAAAAAACTTCACTATACTACAAGAAAAACCACCTTTTGTGACGACAAAATCCATCACAAAAGGTTAGAAAATCTATCACTAAATAGTCTTAAAAATGGATGACCAATTTAATAATAGTAATGGATGACCAATTTGACATTTATGACAAATTTTATCATTACTTTTTAGTATATAGTCTATCACAAATACTAATTTATAACGAATTTTGTCATCACTAATTTCTTTTTGTAACGAATACATAATCCTATATAACACCAATCTCATGCATTCATCTATATATAAATGAACTAAAAAGTATAATTGCATAAATCCACATTCATCCACATTTATATTTCACATAAATCACACCTACATTGCATAAATTACATACATTTAAAAACATTATCATTTCAAGTGGGTAGAAAGCATAATTGTCACTTCCAAACATGTTAATTAACTTCTAATAATATCCATCACAACATCCATCTTGTTATATTATCCTCTAACAACTCAAAACTAGAAAACAATGATAGTAATTTTCATGTTGATTTATAAAGGTCATAATCTCAATGAAATCCTATATCATGTAACATTATCTGTGAAATGCACCTACAATAATTTCAAAAAAAAAGTATTAGATAATACAACAATATAAAATGTGTAACACACAATATTATATATGATAAATTGTAGATATATAACTAGCTAACATAATACTTACAAAATTATGAAGTCAAGCAATGTTACTTCCAATTGCATCTCATTATTATAAATCTTAAAAATGACCTAAGTAATGGTGTATCCATTTTTACTACAATTTTAATTGGTACTTCACACCTTTACTTCCTAAAGGAATGTCATGTACCCTTTTCTTCAAATCTTCACTAACAAATAGTCCAATGGCAACCATATCAAGGCCAAAATGGATTGAACATGGACGAAATAACAAGGCAAGCTACATATAAAAGGTTCAATAATACATTACATTTTCTACTTAACAATAATTAAAGACACTCGAAACATCTTATCAAATAAATATAATGCAGCAAATTTTGATATAAAAACAAGTACTTGTTGTCTTGAAGGTGGTGGAGTCATATGAGTTGACGACTTTGAAGAAAATGGTGTTTGTGAGTTGCCAAAGCATGACTTGTAGCTTACTTCATGAACTCACACACTTCTCTAATATATTGTAATGTATTCCTACGTATATCATTTACATAGAGTTAAATGAAGTCCATTTAAAAATTTCAAAAAACAGTTTTCGTCCATTGTATTTGAAAAATGGATAACTTCCCCTGTATATGATCCGTACGTCATTGAATCATCAAGGATGACATCTTAATAGAGTTAAAATGCATAGTCTAGATAAAATCAATCAATTCTATGTTGTGATAGAGGTAAATGACTACATGCATTTAAAAAATATTATTGGTTAAATTACAAAATGAAAATATATTATTATATTATTTTAGTGGTTAGAGAAAATATCAAATTAACACCCCATAGACTAGATCAACATTAGCAAAATTACCAATCTATGTCAAAGAAATTTCAGGCACATGAATGAGGTCTTGGGTTTTAAAAAAACGTTCACATTGTGAGATTTTAAATCCATAATATCAACAATGCAACCACCATATCAATCAACATTTTTGCATAAATTGCACATATATCATGTTCACTGTAATCTTAAACTCCATCATGCAAATTTTCTTGCACTAAACTTTTTTCCAGTTCACCTTTAAATATGTAGCTATTTTATATTTTACTTGTCATTTTTATAGCTTAATTCATTAAAACCAATAATGTTTGTAATTTTCATTAAATTTTGAATTTTAGTCAATGCAAAAATCACTACCATTATAATAAAAAATTAACCAGACCACAATGTGGTTGGAATATTATTGTGGTCATCACATACTGATGGATCAAAAAAAAAACACTGATGGATCCAAAAAATTACAAATATTTTCTGATATTTGGCTACAATGAGCTGAGCAATGCTAGGTTTTGCACATTGAGAAAATTTGTAGAGAAAGAACACCAAAATGATGAGAAAAATGCATTGAATCAAGAAGATAGAGAGGCATTTTTAGAGACACAGATCCTGCTCAAAATCATATTTGAAGATTAAGATTAAGATTAAGATTCAACTCGAAGAAAGTTTCAAAGGTTCAAAGTTTCAAAGTTGAAGTTAATTCGAGGTTAAAGATCAAAAGTGAAGATTCCTCGTACTCTTTTTAAGTGAATTAGATGGTTTTATTTGAATCTACAAGAAGGGAGTTGTGCTTAAACATTGTAAGGAGTCTCGGTAAATAAAATTGAGATTTTCTTAAAAAATTTGTGTAATTGTGTTTTTGTTTATCGGTTTGAGATTAATTTTTTTAAAGACACAATTCACCCCCTTCTTATGATCCTAAATACTACTAAATTGATCCTACAATTGGTATCAGAACTTTATTTCTTTACTGTTGTTTAGGATATTACTGTGTAGTTTATTTCAGTATATAGTGTCTTTCTCTATTTTAATTCTCTTTATATAACTGAAATACAATGGCAAACAATTCTTCAAATGATGTTATTGTTATAACTGAAGGATAGCGTACCACTGTCCTCCTATGTTTGACGATAGTAATTATGACAACTAGAAATATAAAATGCAAGTTTTCTTTCAATCAGTTGATTTTAAACTTTGGTAAATAATTTGCAATCCTATGGTGTTAGTTTTTTCTCCATTTAATACATACACTTATGATGAAAATGAGAAAATGATACTAAATGCTAAAGGGCTTAATATTCTATTTTGTGTTTTATCTCATAATTAATTTAATAAAATTTCTGCCTACAAGACTGCACATGAGGTATGACATGCATTAGAAGTTGCTAATGAATGTACTAATCAAGTGAAAGAATCCAAAATCAATATGTTAGTACATAAATATGAGCTGTTTAAAATGCATGAAAATGGATGTATTTCTGACATGTTTTCTCGATTTTTTGAGATTGTAAATTCTTTAAAAACCTTAAGTGATTTTGACGAAAATCTACTTTTGTTGACTAAAAGGTTTAAAAACTTGTTGAAGAATCGTAGGAATCAAAAGTTAGCAAAATAATCTAGAGAGGTGGAGAAGAGATCCTTTCAAAAGGAGAAGATCATATGCTACAAATGCAATAAATCAGACCGCTTTCAAATGGATTTTCCTCTTGACAATAATAAAAGGAAGAGATTAAAAGGGGGGAAAATCAAGGAAGAAGTTTAGAAGAAGAAAAGCTTTGAAAGTGACATGAGATAATTCATCTTCTTCATAAAGTGATGAACGAAAGGATTCAACATCAGAAAGTGAATCCTCATTGAGTACAGATTCAGAGATAGAAACAAGCAAATGTGTGTTTTATGACTGACAACAGTGAGATATCTTTTGATTCTTATGTTAGTTATGAAAATTTTGATAAATTGTTATTTAAGTATAATAAACTAGCAAACAAATATAAAAAGTTAAAATCAAAAGGTAAAAACACTAGGAAATTGCTAGAAGAAGAATTTAAAAAAGAGAATCATAAGCAAGCTAAGGATATTTCAAAGTATAGAATAATTGAAAAGGACTTGCATGATAATCTTGAAAATATTAGTGTTGATAAAAAGAAATTAAACTCTGAAATTAAAAAAATAAATTTGACTATCAAGGATTTAAATTCTGAAATTAGTATATTAAAGCTTAAGGTATGTGATCAAAATGTCATCTTAAGCAAATAGAATGATAGTCAATCAATTAATGAACTTAGAAGAAACACATTTAATGTTGAAAAGTATGGTATTGGTTCAAATGCTACATTTTCTGAAAATTATGGATGACATGTTAGTACTTCTAAGGATAGTGCTTTTGTTTCAAGTACTAAACCAAAAGTTAAAAATATTATTCCCTGTGTTGTTAGAAAATATGATAAATATGTGCAAGTGAATAACACATCCATTGGAAAGAAAGAAAATTTTTGAAGATGTTAACACAAATATTGCAACATATGTTTCTAAAGAAAAAAATCTACAGTTACAAGTAGATGATTTAAAAGCTTGTATTATAAAATGTACCTCTAAGATTAAATTTTTAATTGAGTTGAAAAAGATATCTGAAGATGAAATCCAGATGTTAAAAGTTGAAAATTTAAATTTCAAAGAAAATCTACTAACTGCAAATCTTAAAATCGATCAATGGTGTAAGAAGTCAAGATTTACCTATGTACACCAGTAAATCTAAAAATAATAATTTCAACTATGCAGAAAATGGAAATAAATTTTCTGATTGTGATGATTCGAATAATTATACATATAATGATCAAAAAATATATGAGTTGAAAAATAACAGTAAAAAGAAAAATGTTAGGCTTAATGGTTAGAATTCCAAAAATAAAAATGTTATTAAATCAATTAAGACTAAATCTCCCTCCAAAATTTTTGGACCCACTCAGTAATGGGTTCCAAGAAATAAAATTTTTTTTTAAACTGTTTTATAGGTGAATAGATCAAAATGGATAATGGACAGTGGGGCGTCTAACTACATGATAAGAGATAGAAGCTTACTTACTGACATTACCAAGACTAAAAATGGACATGTTACCTTTGGAAATAAAAGCAAAACCAAAATTCTTGGATCCGGTAAGGTAAAGGTAACTCAAAAGTGTTTTATTAATGATGTCTTATTAGTAGAAAATTTATGCTTCAATTTATTAAGTGTTCCTATTTTGATGCAAGTTTACAGAGTAATATTTGAAAATACCTTATGTCAAATAATAGATAAGGATACAAATGAAGTATTATTCATTACAAATAGAAAAGTTCTGTTTGTATTCTTAATTTGCCTTATGTCATTATAAATGTCAATGCCTATTTGATTGCAAAGTCAGATGAAATTCAATTATGACATAAAAGGCTAGGACACTCAAATATAAAATTATTAGAAAAGTTGTCTAGAAAAGATTTAGTTAGGAGTTTACCTAGCATTAAATACTCAAATGAGTTTACGTGCGAAGCATGTCAATTAGGTAAATAACATAAAACATCATTTAAATCATTAAATGAAATGGCAAGCAAAAGAGTCTTAGAATTAGTATATATGGGCTTATTTGGACCAACAAGAACAACTAGTTTTAGAGGTAAACGTTATGCTTTTGTACTAGTTGATGACTATTCTAGGTTTACTTGGGTATACTTTCTAGCACATAAGATTGAAGTTTTTGAAATATTTAAAGTATTTTGTAATAAACTACAAAATGAGCAGAATGTTAAAATTCAAAAACTTAGGAGTGAACATGGTACAGAATTTGATAATAATCAAATTAACACCTTTTATGAAGAGTTGGGTATATATCACAGGCATTCATTTTCTAGAGCTCATTCACAAAATGGAGTTGTAGAATGCAAAAATAGATCACTTCAAAAAATGGCCAGAACTATGCTAAATAAGAATAAAACACCACTATTCTTTTGGGCAGAAGCAGTTCACGCAACATGTTATGCCATAAATAGAGTACATTTACATCCTATTATATATTGATAAAATACCTTTTGAAATATGGTATGATAGAGTTCTCAAAATAGATTACATGAAACCATTTGATTGTAAGTGTTTTATATTAAACACTAAGGAACGTAGAGACAAATTTAAAGTCAAATCAGATGAGGGCATTTTTGTTAGTTACTCTATTAGGAGTAAAGCTTATAGAGTTTATAATAAATCAACAAAAATAATTGAGGAATCCTTACATGTCAATTTCAATGAAAATTCTCATTTGGATGATAAACATGTTGTTAGAAATGATGAAGATTTAGAAATTCTCCCTGAAGATTTAAATAGTGTTGACAGAGAGATTGAAGATATATCTAATAGGATAAGAGATATGAATTTGAATAATGAAAATCAAATAGAAGAAAATGCCAACATAGAGGAAAATGTTCAAAGAGATCACAAGTCTTGGCGTTATGTTTCATCTCATCCTCCAAATTAGATAATAGGTGATCCTAATCAAGGTGTTAGGACAAGATCTTTAGTAGTCAATATATGTGGTACTTATGTCTTTGTTTCTATGCTAGAACCTAAGAAAATACTAGTGGCACTTGTCAGTTATTAGGAAATTTTTTAGTATCATGGTTTAACAAGAAGTAAAATTGTGTAGTTTTATTTATAACAGAAGTTGAATATGTAGCTGTTGCACTTTGCTGTGCTTAAATCCAATGGATCAGACAAACCTTAAAAGATTTTAATCACACTTTTGAACCCACTTAGATTTTCTGTGATAGTAGCTTTACAATTAATTTGTCAAAGAATTCTGTTTTACATTCAAGAGCTAAACATATTGAAGTAAGACACCATTTTCTAATGGATAATGTGATTAAAGGAAATATAAAGTTAAAGTATGTTCCTACAACTTAACAATTGGCTGACTTATTTACAAAATCCTTAAATGAAAATACATTTTCCAGATTGAGATTAAACCTTGGTATATGTAGATTATCTAATATCTAAATGTCCTATCCATTATTCAAATCTGATCTGTTCCTAAACAAAAATAAATATAAAGTATTTGATATTTATGTTTTTCTCAATTTTCATGATTTTTTATATTTTCTTATATATATTTTATGACAAAAGAAAAACACAAAAACTCTTTTGACTATGCTGAGAATCTAAATAAAGAGAAAGGACTTATCCATTTGATTCAGTACTTTAATGCTACAACTGGTTGCTTGATTAAGATTATGTGAATGTATCTTTATGTCTTCATAGAATGTGTGAAATACTAGTAACTTTGTTGGAGTTAAATTTACATTAGCATATATGGTTTTTATTGAATAATCTTTTTAATTTTAAATGCTAGTACAAATTTTCTGTGCTTAATGCAAAGTCTTTTAGATTGTTCATTCCGACTATCGGCCCAATGACCTAGTGGCCAGTCCCCCTGCCGACCAGACAACCTGTTCTGCCTCCTCCTGTGCACACGACCGTTTACCCTACCGGTTGCACAACTCGACGGCCGGTTGCACAACCCGACGACCGGCTGCACAACCTGGCAGTCAGCTGCACAACCCAGCGACCGGCTGCACAACTCGGCAGTCGGCACAAATTTGTATTTTTCTGATTGCTTGTTGATGTATTAACATATGTTTGTATTTAACATTTGCTTGTATGCTTTGATTATAGATATTACTTATCACAAAAAATTGTTTATTAACTGTTCAGTATGATTATACATGTTTTATATTATTTATCTGTTCAGTTAGGGCTAGAAATCTCGTCTTATATTTTAATTTTTTTCCATAACCCAGTTTTTTTTAATAATGACAAAAAGAGAGAGATAATTAAACCATCATATTTATTCAATTTTATCATCATCAAAAAGGGGGAGGTTGTTGAGTATTATATTTTGATGATGAATATTTGTTTAATGTTTAATGAATATTTGATGATAAATATTTTTAGTATTTAATTATTACTAAAATTATTCTGGAAAAGTTACGGTGATTATTGCTTAATTATTTAATACTTGTATTTTCGATTCAGGTTAAATGTTTAAGTTAGTGGATTAAGTGTATTAATTTTTAGAACACTTAAGTTTGAAATTCGAAGGGGTACAATTGATTTGGAAGTGTTAGATAAGGTTAAAACTTTATTAAATCAATGATTAATTTCACGTGAAAATTTAAGTTTACATGTGATGTGAGAATTAGTGTTTTAATGTTAAAAGTCAAAAAAAGTTGGACAACTGATAAACAGTATTCAATATTTTAACATAAGTACGTGATTTCTTAAGTTTGGTGTGTGAATTCTAATGTGCACATGGTGTGCACAATAATAGGTATTTTAACACTAAAAGTCCAGAAAGATGAGGAAACTGATGACGTATGTTTTAGAGCTTCAGTGAATGCATGTGAGTGTGTTAAGTTAAACACGTGATAGGTTGAGTTTTAGGATATGAGTAGTATTCGATGTTTTAAGGTTAAAAGTTCGAATATTTTTGGGAATTAATGTTAAAAACCTAAAACTACTTGAGTGATAATTCTAGTTGAATAATTTTATATTTTATATTTAAATCATTTTTAAGCGATTGTGTAGAGATATAGTTAAGCTTTTACAGGTAAAACGTGGCTGAGATTGTGAACTTTAAAGATTTCAAAGTAGAATGGTTGAGTCGTTGATGTTCTAGAAGAATTCAGAATAATAATTGAAAAATTCGAGAATATAGGACATGATCAAGATGAATGTGAGATGAAACAGAAAGTTATTGAATATTTCAATGACACATTCAAGAGTTTTTATGGACATTATCGTTAGAAGTGATTTTAGGTTACACAATAAAATAACATTAAAATGATACATCAACATTACGTTGTTATCTTAAAATAAGTACTTTTTTATCGTTAACGTTAATGAAGCTTTTTTGTATCGATAAAATTGTAGTAAATTGAATTAGAAGGAATTTAATTCTGTTTAATTAGAATGTTTGTATAGATCTTTCTTAATGAAATTCAATTTCTTTATGAAATTGTATGGAATTCGTTTAAAACAGAAGTTTGAAATTTAATTTTGACTTCTCCCTTGTGAATTGAACAGAATTCTTTCACCTCTCACAGTATATCTCTTAACCCTCATATCTTTTAAAAGATTTATTTCATAAATAGTTAAATTTAGAAATACGTTATCTTTTATTATTTTTTAAAATAAAAAATAAATTTAATTATGTCCAACTTTGTCATATATATAAATACTAAAATTTTAAATTCTATTTAATTCTATAAAATACATAAATACCTTTGAATTCAACTCAATTATATTCAATTCTTACGAGAAATGAATTCTTGATAATTTTTTTCATCTAATTTTACGTGGACAACAATAATGAATTTGTTAGTTATCCGTATATTTTTACAAATACGTGCGTATTTCGTCTTCGTTATTTTTATTTTTGTAATTTATAAATAAAATTAAGGTATCGTTTGTTCACTGATTTTAAAGTTAAATTTAATTTCGATGATTATAAAAAATTAACGTAGAAAGTAATTTTATAAATAAGATTAAAGTTTTATAATAAATTATAAAATAAAAAATTATATATAAAAATGGGTTTAATGGTTCTGTAGGTGCCTACAGGATGAAAGATGAACGGCTGTTTGATGAAGAGAGAGAGTATTGGAAAAAAAAAGCCGCGCGGAAAAAATTTCCCTTCCAGCCGATGACAGCCGCGTAAAAAAAAAAATAACGATTGATTTTCCCCAATCATCCTCACCTGCGCAGTCCACCAGAAGTCCCCTCGTCAAGGATTTGGG
>JAMKPZ010005075.1:0-12109 GCA_024699675.1 Amphibolis antarctica | reverse complement strand
TTCTTGTGATATTCTTTGCTTAATATAATTCTGATCGATTCCAGTATTAATTGGTAAATTATCTCCAAGATTTGATATACCTGTATCAGTACTTTGAACACTCTGATCATCTTGTAAGATTGACCAATTTGAATAATTTTCATTTTGTAATTCATTTAGTCTATTATACTCTTCAGTATTTCGTATTGTTTCATCTAGTTTATCCATTACTTGCTGGAGTTGTAGTGATATATTTGATTGGTAATTTTGATTTTCGTTCATATGATTATACTTTGAATAATAATTCTGCATTCCTGAATTGCCATTACAGTCCCACAAATTAGAATTGTCATTCCAGTTGTAATTATTTTGAGATTTAACATTACGTCCTTCTAAATCATGCTGTGAAGAGTAGTCATTAAACTCCATTGGTAAATAATCTCTTCTAACATAATTAGAATAATTATAATCCTCATAACTAGTCCCTCGAACAATCCTAAAATCACCCCTATACGAGATATATGAGTCCATTATGTAATTCAGAATTTAAATACAAGACTCTACTCTGGAATAGCAATAAGACTATGAAATAGAATTTAACTACAGTAATGCACAAAAATCATATCGTAGCCCTAGCTAACACCAAAATAGCAAAAAACAACAACAATTGCAAGAAATTAAGCAATCCCCAGCAACGGTGCCAAAAACTTGTTTCGCCTCGACACTGCACCTTGTAATTCTTTTCTTATATAAATTGTGTGTGCAAAATATTTTAATTCACCGCAAGTGCACGGTTTCAGATATAATTAGTGTGCAAGTATGGGTTTGTTCACAAGGATTAGTTTTTGCTTGGTGTTTAGCTGAATTGGTGATTTCAATTAAGTGAAACAATTGATTAAATATCTTATAAGCAATGTCACAGTTGTCTTGTTCCAATTAACCACTAAAATGATCTTTAAATACCGATTGTGTTACACTTTCCAGAGGATTTTACTTCCAAATATTTAATTCTTCTTAAACTTTAACATTATACCCTTCAGTTTGCATAAAATTTAACGTTCTGCATAGAAGAAGCACTTAACCCTTGAGGTAGCTCATGGGTAAACATCTCTACCCTCGAACTTTCATGTGGGTAGTGCGATAATTGTGAGTTTCAAATGTAAAAAATAGCATGATTCAAATTGGCTAAAACTTCTAAGAGTTGAATGATTATATTTTTGGTTTTTTTATATATTTCAAAACACAACCTACGATATAATCCAAGAAACACAGTACAATACAAACAACTTGTAAAAGTAAGAATGCAATATTCAACATTACAATAAATATAAAAACATATTCTAATTACCGTAACTAAGTTGATAAAGTGTATAATTGTAGATTTGAGTATAGTTGTATAAATGTAAAGTAAAATAAAGAAAATAAAAATAGAAAGAACACCTAATGCTTCACTATAATTCCTCCCTTCGAAACTTGCTTAGGTTGGGAACTTCTCTTTGTCTTTACTTCCGGTCCACCAGGTCGTCAATCTGGTAGGCTTTCCTTTTGACCTTGTAGTGAGATTTTCGGGCGTCAATTTGCAATTACACCAAGGAACAAAAGAGGAAGCAGCCGGTGTCGAGAGTCTCTCCTTCAAGGATACGCTCAAGTTGAGAAAAGAATAGCAAATACACTACGCAAATGGTTGGAAAAGAGGAGGTCATCAATCTCCTCTTGGAAGATATGAGTGGGTGGAGGATGGGAGATGGAGAAGATGGAAAATGCTTTGTAAATAGTGGATGAAGGAAGAAGAGGGGGGGTGGAGTTTAGTTTCAAGGCTATGGGACTATTTTATAGATGAGAGGATTGGCAGTTCATGAGCTGGCAGTTAACAAGGGCATCGTGCACGTCTGAACATGTGAGATCATCTCATGCAATCCACTACTTTAGCCTGTCCGTCCACGTTCTTCATAGTCGAGCTACAGCTGAATTAATATTTAATTTTGCTCTGTTACACAATTCCTGCAGTTACTTATTGAATTTCCTTGCAAATACTTAAGAAATACCTTCCGTGAAATGCATCATATTACAGGAGAAATAATTCATAACATTTAGATCTTAACTGTAATTGCAATTGCTTTAATATCAATGAAATTCATTGCACAGAACAAACAGGGTACAGGTTCGAGGGTAAACCAGTTTACCCTCGCATAAGTTCTTGGGTAAACCCTCACGCTCGCAGAATGGTCTGAGGGTAAACAGGATAACCCACGAATAAGTCCGTGGGTAAATAGCTTAACCCTCGGACTTGCATTTAAGCATAAATCATGTGTTTTTCTCTGTATATTAATCATTCTATTAGCAACCTAAAGAGTCAAATGTCAATCATTCATTCCTTTCTCAATAGGTAATAAACATAAACATAATTAACGACTCAAAACGTAATTCATGCATCATTAAAGTGAATAATCGTGCATACTGCTCAAAAGTATAGTTAACCTTGTAATCATCATAATTCAATGCAAAATGTAAATAAAACTCATTAAAACACAAGAATTAATCGTGCTACTTTTACATCTGAAACTCACAATTATTGCACTACCCACGTGTTAGTTTGAGGGTAGAGACGTTTACCCAAAAGCTACCTCGAGGGCTAAGTGCTTCTTCTGTGCCGTTAAAATTTTATGCAAACTGAAGGGTATAATGTTAAAGTTTAAGAAGAATTAAATATTTGGAAGTAAAATCCTCTAGAAAGTGTAACATAATCGGTATTTAAAGACCATCCTAGTGATTAATTGGAACTAGGCAACCATGACATTGCTTATAAGATATTTAACCAATTGTTTCACTTAATTGAAGTCACCAATTCAGCTAAACACCAAGCAAAAAGTAATCCCTATGGACAAACTCATACTTGCACACTAATTACATCTCAGCCTTTGCACTTGCGAAGAATTAAAATATTTCACACACACAATTTATATAAGAAAAGAATTACAAGTATGTGTTGGGATGAAACAAGTTTTTGGCACCGTTGCCGGGGATTGCTTAATTTCTTGCAATTGGTGTTGTTTTTTGCTATTTTCGTGTTAGCAAGGACAGCAATATGATTTATGTGCATTGCTACTATTAAATTTTATTTCATAGTCTTATTGCTATTCCAGAGTAGAGAGTCTTGTATTTAACTTTTGAATTACCAAATGGACTCATATAATTCGTATAGGGGTGATTTTGGGAATATTCAGGGGACTAGTTATGAGGATTATAATTATTCTAATTATGTTAGAAGAGATTATTTACCTATGAAATTTAATGACTACTCTTCACAGCATGATTTAGAAGGACTTAATGTTAATTCTCAAAATAATTATAACTGGAATGACAATTCTAATTTGTGGGACTATAATGGCAATTCAGGAATGTACAATTATTATTCAAAGTATAATCAAATGAATGAAAATCAAAATTACCAATCAAATATATCACTACAAATCCAGCAATTAATGGATAAACTAGATAAAACAATACGAAATACTGAAGAGTGTAATAGACTGAATGAATTACAAAATGAAAATTATTCAAATTGGTCAATCTTACAAGATGATCAGAGTGTTCTAGGTACTAATTTACCAATTAATATTGGAATCGATTAGAATTATAGTAAGCAAAGAATATCATAAGAATTTGAAAAATTACTGATTAGATATGAAGGAAATATCTTAAAACTCCTGTTATTTCCTGTTATAGTAAGCAAATATCTTAAAACTCTTTGTACCAAGAATAGAAGGAAGAAAATCTTAAAAAAGGCATTTTTAGCTAAAGAGGTAAGCTCCAAGTTAATTAATCCTGTACCTCAAAAATTAAATGATCCAGGAACTCCTATTATTTCCTGCTATATAGGGGATTGTTATTTTAATACAGTGTTAATAGACTTAGGAACTGGAATTAATGTCATGCCTAGTTCTATTTATGAGAGGTTAAAATTGGATAATATCAAACTTATGAGAACAGTGATTCAACTAGGACATAAATCCATAAGAATACCTTTAGGAAAAGTGGAAAATATTTTGGTAAGGGTTATGGAGTTTGTCTACACTATTGATTTTACTGTAATGGAAACAAAAACTTCAAATATAACTCAAGGATCAAGCATAAGTTGTAGAAATGGTTGGATGAAATTACCTTGGGGTGATCAAAAATTAGAACTAAATATTTTCAATGGGGATAAGAAGAATTTTAAAGAGCTTCAATTTAAACATTTTAAGGTTAATCTAATCGAAACTTTTAAAATAAATGAGGACTTAAATGTAGAGGAATTAGATCATGTTGAAAAATGTGTAATATCGAATGAAGAAATGTTGAAAGAGGAAATCTCTGAGCAAACTAAGAATATGGATGCAAACAAAGAACAATTTGAAAAAGATAACGAATCATTAACTTCAGAATACCCAGTGCTTGAGCTGAAACCACTTCCAGAAAATTTAAAATATGCATTTTTGGAGAACAATGAGAATCTACCAATCATTATTGCTTCTGATTTAACAACAATACAAATAGAAAATCTTTTAAAAGTGTTGAGAAAACATAAGGGAGCGATAGGATGGTAGATGTCAAACATAAAAGGTATAAGTTCAACTATTTGCCAACATAGGATTAATCTAGAATTTGAAATTAAACCTGTTAGGCAACCACAGAGAAGATTAAATCCAAATATTAAAAAGTTGTTAAAAAGGAAATTTTGAAATGGTTAGACAATGACATAATTTATCCAATATCTGATAGTTCTTGGGTGAGTCCAGTTCAGGTATTATCAAAAAAATTTGGGATAACAATTGTGGAAAACGCCAACAAGGAATTAGTTCCAACTAGAGTTCAAACTGGTTGGAGGGTTTGTATAGATTACAGAAGATTGAATGTAGCAACTAGGAAGGATCACTTTCCTTTGACTTTTATAGATCAAATGTTAGAAAAATTGGCAGGACATGAGTGTTATTGTTTCCTAGATGGCTATTCAGGTTATAATCAAATCCCTATTTCACTTGAGGATCAAAAGAAAACAACTTTTACATGTCCTTTTGGAACATTTGCCTTTAGTCGTATGCCTTTTGGGCTATGCAATGCACCTGGTACATTTCAAAGGTGTATGACAAGCATCTTCATTGATTTTATAGATGAATTTTTAGAAGTATTTATGGATGATTTTTCTATATACGGGGACTCATTTGAAAAATGTTTAATTAATTTACAGAAAGTACTAGAGAGATGTGAACAGAAAAGGTTAGTGTTAAATTGGGAAAAATGCCATTTTATGGTTAAACGAGGAATAGTTTTAAGACATGTTATTTCTGCTGAAGGCATAAAAGTTTACCAAGCAAAAGTGGAATTAATATCTAATTTACCTATTCCTAGAACAGTTAAAGATATAAGAGCATTTTAGGACATGCTGGTTTTTATAGAAGATTTATTAAACACTTTAGTAAAATTTCTTGACCTTTAACTCAATTATTAATTAAGGATGCACAATTTGAATTTAATGAGGAATGCACGAAAGCATTTAATTTTCTTAAGGAAGCCTGACCACTTCTCCTATAGTCTATTCACCCAATTGGTCTCAACCTTTTGAATTAATGTGTGATACAACAGATTATGCATTAGGTGCAGTTCTGGGTCAAAAATTAGACAAACTACCAAGAGTAATATATTATGCTAGCAAGACATTGAACGAAATATAAATCAATTACAGTGTAACTGAAAAAGAATTTCTAGCAATGATTTTTACCTTAGAAAAGTTTAGGTCATATCTAATAGGCAGTCACACTATCATCTACAGTTATCACTTAGCACTTAAGTATTTGTTAGTTAAAAAAGATGCTAAACCAAGGCTTATAAGATGGATTTTGCTATTGCAAGAGTTTGACTTGAAAATTAAGGATAAGAAAGGTTGTGAAAACACTCTGGCAGACCATATTTCAAGATTAGATGCTTCATTCCTACCTTATCCACCAATAGATGATACATTTCCAAATGAGAAATTGTTTATGCTAAATCCCTGCCCATGGTATGCTGATATAGTTAATTATTTGGCTATGGATTTAGTACCTCATGATTGGTCCAATTTAGATAAGAAAATGTCCTTTTCGAGGGTTAAATTTTTCTTTTGGGATGACCCTTACCTATTTAAGCAATGCCCTGACTAGATTGTAGGGAGATGTATCCGAGAAGCAGAAACTCAATCAGTGTTGTCATTTTGTCATAATCAACCTGCTGGAGGACATTTTGGAGCTAAAAAGATTGCTTTAAAAGTGTTTCATAGTGGCCTACATTGGCCAACATTATTTAAAGATGCATATGAATGTTGTAAAAAATGTGTTCAATGCCAAAAAGTAGGATGAATTACAAAACGAAATATGCTGCCATTAAATCCTATCTAAGAAGTAGAGGTTTTTGATGTCTCGGGTATAGATTTCATGGTACCTTTTCCAAATTCAAATGGCTTTGTTTATATCCTCCTGGCAGTAGAATATGTAACCAAGTGGATAGAGGCAATTCCTACTAAACCTAATGACTCTTTAATAGTGATGAGATTTTTAAAATCCAACATAATGTCTTGATTTGGTATTCCAAGAGCAATTATCAGTGATAGGGGAACTCATTTCTATAACAAAAACTTTGAAAAGTTATTGAAAAGATATGGAGTGTTACACAGGTTAGCTACCCCTTACCATCCTCAAACCAGTGGACAAGTTGAAAGTGCTAACAAGAAAATTAAAGGAATCTTAGAAAAAGTAGTAAACACCACTAGGAGAGACTGGTCTGATAAGCTAGATGATTCTCTTTGGGCATATAGAACAGCTTATAAAATAATATTAGGGACAACTCCATATAAATTAGTATATGGCAAGGCTTTGTCATTTACCCGTGGAATTAGAACATAAAGCATTATGAGCACTTAAGCAACTAAACTTAAGTATAAAAATAGTAGGTAGCAATAGACAAGTGCAATTAGTAGAATTAGAGGAATTAAAAAATATGGCCTGTGAAAGTTCAAAAATAGCTAAAGAAAGGATGAAAACATGGCATGTTAAAAGAATTCTACATAGAATATTTGAAAAAGGGCAAGAAGTTTTATTATATAATTCACGACTACACTCTTTTCTAGGAAAATTGAAATCTAGATGGATTGGTCCATTTGTTGTTAAATATGTTTATCCTTATGGAGCAGTTCATTTGGAAGATCTGCAAAGTCATGAAATTTTTTAAAGTTAATAGTCAAAGATTAAAACAATTTCTAAAATTTTCAGAGAGGAATGTGGTAGAGTTCGTAGCATTAGGAGAGTGAAGCAATATATATATTTGGAAATATATATATATAAATATACAAAAACCAAAAGAAAATAATATAATTATAAGAATATAATGTTTGTAAAAAGAGTTTAATTCAAACCGCTATTGCATTTTACTTTGAGTTGCTTCGTGGGTTATCTAGTTTACCCATGGAGTTAGTTCGAGGGTTATCCTATTTACCCTCAGACTAGGTCATAATGTTAAAATATTATAGTCGTAGTTGCTTCATGGGTTATCTAGTTTACGCATGAAGTAAGTTCAAGGGTTATCTTGTTTACCCTCAGACTAGGTTGTAATGTTAAAATATTATAGTGGTAGCTACTTTGTGGGTTATCTAGTTTACCCACGAAGTAAGTTCGAGAGTTATCTTGTTTACTCTTGAACCGAACCGAAAAAAAAAGAAGAGTAAAACACTGTGGGTATAAGCCACGGGTAAGTTTGAGGGTTATCAAGTTTACCCACAGACTTATGCAAGGGTTAATGCCCTCTGAACCAAATACAACTTTATTTACTGAAAATGAAAATTTTTAAAGGATAGGTTTACTGAAATTAAACAAGGTTAATCATTTGAATGAATTTAGAAGGGTTATTTCATAATTCAAATGAGGTTAAAAATAATTTCAATTAAGTGAACTTAATGACGAAGATCAAAAATTCTAAACTATAATCATTTAATATGTACGATTGTACCAGGTATGTTTAACAAAAAAAGGAAAGCTTAAATTCTTTGAAATGGTTTAATTTAACAAGTGTTGTGTTAATCCATCAAACTATGAACTTAAAGAGAAAAATTTCGAAAGAGATTAAAAAAATTACCACATGTTTAAAATTGAATTATGCAATTACACACATACTTAACAGAAAACATGCATAAATTGGAACTGTAGATAGAATACAACTATCTGAAAACACATTTCATTAAAAAATTTTAAATATTACATTAAAGGAGAGCTTTCTCCCCAAATGTTGAATTATATCATCATCAAAAGAAAAAAAAAAAATCTATCACTGCTCTGGGAATCTGGATTTCAATTTTGCAACTTCTGCTTGCAGAGCAGCCAGTTGATCTGTCATAGTGTCCACCTTTTCTAATATAGAGGTTGATCCTCTTCGTTGGGATGTGGATGGTTCACTGTGGAGCTGTGGTGTCGGTTGATCCTCTGTAGAGAATTGTTTCAAGTCTTTGGTAGTCAGCACCCTAGATTTTAACTTCTTTACTGCCCAATCTGATAGATCAAAGGAACTTGACACCAACTGGTAGATTTGATCACCATAGAATAATTTCTTTTTGATGCTAGTGATCTTTGAAATGAAAATTCTATACCAGTTCACCTGATTCCTATTTAGTACAGCATAGGTTGCAATCTTTACAAAGACAAACAATTCTACATCATGTCCAAATCTTTGATATATTGTTCTAATCAAGATTAATGCAACCATATGAGACTTTCCATTCATTTGCTTGAGCCTATTAAAGAAGTTAATCTGAGGGTTTATGGCCATACAGTTCTTCATATCCTGTTCTAACCAATCTACCATTTTAGAAGATTCTAAAATCTCTACACCCTCATCCCTTAATCCTAGGCTCTCAAATATATATTCAGGTGTTAAATATGTATTCACATCAGTCACATTGGAAACAAAATCTCCATCTTCCTCATGCAGATTACAATAAAAGGTAGAAACTAAATTCTCAGCTTTAAAATTATTACTTGACCTGGGGATAATTCTCAGCAACCCCTAAAACTCTAGTAAGTCCTTGATTTCATCAATGAAATCAAAATCCACTAGTCTGCTGAATAGAATGTCATAAACCCTAATAGTCTAGAATTTAGCCCTAACCTAAGCATCTCCAAAAATCACTGAATTTGTGCCTAACTGTTGAGCTTGTTCTGCATGTGTGGGGGAGGATGGAGCTGATGCTTCTGCAGTAGTTGTGTGTGGCTCAATTGGTGGAGAATAGATCACTAAGGCTTTATTTTCTTCTCCACCAAAGCTTGGTTGTTGTTGGGCAGAAATCTCTATCTACCCTAAATCCAAATCTACTTGCATTGGACTTGAGGCTAGAGGACTGACAATAGCTCTCTCCTCTTCCTCTTGTCCTTCTTTCTTTTCTTCTTCTTCTTCCCTTTCTGGGGAAGTTGGCTCACACTATATAAAAATAAAAATAAAAGGGAAAACATATAAACACATGCATATAAAAAGTAAAAAATAAAAATAAAAATGGAAACCTAAAACAGACTTGAAGGTAATGTAGCTCTAATTATTACCTCACCCTCCTCTAAAGCAAACTGAATGGCTTCAAGGATGGTTTGATTCACCCCTTTACTATCTTGGGGTTCCAAAAATGGAACTACTGCTCCAACAGTAGATCCTTTTTCCTGAAGTTTAACAAAATTACATTTTAAATTACTAAAAAAGGAGGAATTAAAAAGAAACAAAAACAACAAATAGTTAAATCCTAAAACCTTAAGTATACCTACATCTCCAATTGATTCGCCACTTCTTCAACTTGAGGAACCTCCTTATGGACTAGTGATTCTCTAGAAGGAGGGCTGGCCATTCTATAGTGATGAATTAACTCCCCCATGGTGAGTTCATCATCACTACTCTTTGTTTTCCCTCCCTCCTGTCCAACAATTGGAATGTCTTCCTCTTCCTCTTCTTCCTGTTGTGGTTGTTGCTGTGGTGGTGTGTTGGTACTTGCAATAGTGGTGGTTGTTGTTGTTGTTGTTGTTCTTCTTCTTTTTCTTCCTCTCCAGAGTTTATTTCTTCCCATTCCTCATTGCTCACAGGATGTTGAGATGTTTCAACTGCTTTCTCAACCTCTTGTGGCTCAGATGGACCTGCCATCATTTCACTGTATGCTTTGAAATCAGCCTCCCAAGGCTCTTCTTTCACTTTGACTTCAGCTTCCTTCTAGAGGGCTT
Source organism: Amphibolis antarctica (assembly GCA_024699675.1). Classification (NCBI taxonomy): domain Eukaryota; kingdom Viridiplantae; phylum Streptophyta; class Magnoliopsida; order Alismatales; family Cymodoceaceae; genus Amphibolis; species Amphibolis antarctica. The sequence goes on along the minus strand of JAMKPZ010005075.1, from coordinate 1,877 downwards.
CAACTTCTGCCATCTCCGCAGCATGGGCAGCCTGCTTTGCAGTGTGCTGCCTCCACTCATATAAGGCACATTGAGAGGCAATCTCAGCCACTTCTTGTCTTTCCCCGAGAGAGAGGTAGGTCTACATGTAGAACTCATATTGTTCCCTCTCATCTTGATCTTCAGGGAGGCATGCATACACATCATCAGTGACTAAAGCATCTCTATTTAAGTCCTGGATGATGGAGTAAACAGCCTTTGTAAACCATAACTCAGCCTTGGTTCGGACAATCTATTGATCCAAGACTTTCTTGGGCCTAATTGCACACTCATCCTACCAAGCTTGCTGAGTGTAATCATCAATGGTTTGTGCCACTACAATAGGGAGTGACAAATTCTCTTTCAACCTTAGTTCTAAAGTGTTTCAACTAATATTTCAAATCATTTAAAATTTTCTCCTTGGTGTAGCCTCTTTGCAAACTACTCTTATGCACCCAAATGAGGACAATTCAAACTGGTCAAATTTCATCAACCTCATCCAATCTTCAGTGGACAATGACCTCTAAGGTCTTATTGTTTGCTACGGAGTGCAAAAATATGTCCTAGTTTTAATCTTAATAGACTCGTTGGTGGCTAAACAAAATATTTCTCTATGGAACTAGAAAACACATTTTCTCTTCATCAAATCATGAACCAAATGATTATTAGGGCGAGCTAACTACTCCTACCCTACCTCTCTCTCAACATGAGAGGCTATCTTTTCCTTGAGGAAGATTGGCACTACGATACCAGCCTCCCTACTTTGTTTCAAACAGTAAATGGTATCTTCCCTTATCATTTTCAATTCCTATTCTCTAATTGCGGCTTTAAGCTTGTGCCACCCCTCATTATGCCACATTTCTACTTTCATTCTAAACTTTGTCAAGTTCAACATCTTAATCCACTCGTAGTTTGAAGCTGTGGCAGAGGGAGGCACGGTGGAGGTGGAAGACAAGATGTATCATGGGAGGAGGAGAGTACTATGAACGTAGGTCGTCCGAAAAAGGGTTAATGCACAATAGGGCCTTAATGATTTTTATAAGGATAATCAGATAATCGAACGGTCGGATGGTAAGATCCATAAGTATTTAACAGTTTTCGGGTTTACCCATGTGGTAATCCGAGGGTAAACACCTTTACCATCGAACCTAGTCCGAGGGTAAACTACAATAGACAGGATCTTTAGAAATTTTATTATACAATCATTTCCAATCATATTAATACTCTTACATTATGCATTTACTTCATGATTATTAAATGTGTCAAGTTGAGCTTAAGTGCTAATTTAATGAAGTGTTTGGATTTAATGAATTTTAGTGAGCGATGGTGATCCCTATAGACATCTTGTATGAGATATTAAACTATTTTCCAGTGAGAGAAATTTGCAAACTAAGTTGTGTTAGCAAAAGTGTTAGAGCATTCATTTCAGATCAATACTTTTGTTCCCGCCAAGCATACAAAATGAGGAATACAATCAATGGAGTGATTTGGTATGATGCGCATTCAAGAAGATATTTGTACCATGGAATTGATTCTGAGTCAGGCATTCAACCTACATCACTAGAGGGAATTGAAAATATTTTAGGTTGTAATGGTGGACTAATTATTTACAGATATTATGGAGAGTCATTTTCTAGCAAATCCAATATTGGAATTGAGAACCTTGTCACAAATGTAGAATTAATACTTCCAAACCCTAATAGAGATAAACTTGTGATGCATGACTCAGGTGTAGTGTTGACATTTAAGGGTACTGATAAAAGGATAATGCACAAATTATTTTGTTAGGACGAACCCCGAATGTGGACTGATTAGCAATACTTGTTGGTTTATCATTTTGATAAACACCAATGGAAACT
>JAMKPZ010005074.1:0-13336 GCA_024699675.1 Amphibolis antarctica | reverse complement strand
GTGTACTCTTTCTCCCTTAACTTTAAAAATTCACATTTCCAACTGTTGTATTAATTAACTTATAAAAATTAATTAATTTTTCATTAATTACGAATACGTTGATTAAATTTGAAAGAAGTTTGTGGATTTTTTTAAAATAATTTGATTTTAATTATGTAGTGTTTAATAAAAATAATTTAAGGTGGATTTTTTTTTCACTTAAATATTAGGGTGATTTTTTTTAAAATAATTCGATTTTACTTAAAAAATATTTTGATTAAATATTTAAAAACACTTCCTTTTCAAACGACACATGGTAAACAGCCAGACGATTGAATTAAAAGACCAGCATTTTAATTATTTAACTTAATATTCGAATGGGTATAGTTTACATGTCACGTGAAATTTTAAGTTCACACGTGATGAGAGAAGCGGCATTTTATGGTAAACAGCCAGACGATTGTATTAAAAGACCGGCGTTTTAATATTCACACGTGAAATTTTAAGTTCACACGTTATGAGATAAGCGGCGTTTTATGGTAAACGGTTGGACGATTATATTAAAAGACTGACGTTTTAACATTCACACGTGAAATTAAACACAACACATGGAAAATAATCGATTGAAAAGGGAGTGTTTTTAAATATTTAATCAAAATAATTTTTCAGTAATTAGTTAAAATCGAATTATTTAAAAAAAAATTCAACCTAATATTTAAGTTAATAAAAATCTACCCTGAATTATTTTTATTAAACACTACATAATTAAAATCTAATTAATTTAAAAAAAATTCACAAACATCTTTCGAATTTAATCACCGTATTCGTAATTAATGAAAAATTAATTATACGTACGTGAATGAATTTTTTTAGTTAAAGGAGAAAGTGTTTTTAAATTTCATCTGCTACATGAGAGAGAGTGTTTTGAAATTTCACTTATTATTGAGAAAGTGTTTTTAAATTTCACATGTGACATAAGAGAGAGTGTTTTTAAAAAGAAAGTGTATTTTTAATTTTTTCAATTTTAATTATCGATCTCACGATCAACGAACGTTTACAGAAATGACTTTTATATATACCTACAGAACTCGCCCTCGTGTGTATATATATATATATAAAAAGCTGTTGGTGAACAAGGTAGTCATAATTCAACAGATTGTGATTAATCAATCTGTAACCAAAGCTAACAGCTACATTTTGAATGGTAGAACCACAGAATTCGAAGACACAACGAATAATGAAAGAAATCGTTTTGCGCCGGGAATTGTAAACCCACGAATCAGGGAGAGGTAACATTGCTTCCTTGTATTTGACGGTAATTTTTTTTTACTTCGATAGTTATAACTGAAATTAGTTTGGTGAATAAAATTAAAATTATATAATAATTTAAATAATAAAAATTTATAAATTAATATTTATATAATAATAATAATATTAAAAATAATTGCAACAACGGAAAAAAATTGAAACCAAAAGACTCGAGTAAAACGACACCAGAGGGTCCACACTGCATAAAGAAACGTGTGAAAAGAGACAACTGGATGAACAAATTAAATGGTTGTAAAATTTTCTTTAAAATTTTAAAATCTTGAAATCTAAAATTTTACTTGAAAAATTATTATTCAAGTTAATTTTACTTAATAAATGATTTTTATGCGAATAATTTTAAAATAAAAGAAAAAAAAGTATTTTTATAACAAAAAAGTAAATTAAAGAATATAAATATTATTATAAAAATACAAATGCCTTTAAAAATTTAAGAGTAAGAAAAATAAATAATACCTACGTTTCTTGCATACAATAATGTTAATATAGTCGTCAAGAAAAACGATAAACAAATCACTACGAAAAAAATCAGAAAACAAATGATAATAAGTTCATTTGTTTAGACGTTTTTGTTAGATAAGTTAAATTTCATAATTTACAATAAAATATAAATTTTATGATAAAAATATAATAATATTAATTTAATTTTATAAATAATAAAAATTATAAAAATTATTAAATAAATATATTATAAAATACTATAATATATAGTAAAAAGAAGTAATTATATAATGTCAAAATAAGAAAAAACGATGGAAACGGATCCAAAGGAACGAGACAAAAACGAATGGAAGAAAAAGGACAAAGGAAGAAACAAAGCGCGGAGGATTGAAGCGATCGATCATCCAGGGTCATAAATAGGCGTAGATTTAATGAATTGAACACGGACGAGGGTGTGATGCAGCATCTGAAAATACTCCAACATTGAAATTAAAGAGTTTTATTAACAGATCGAGTTGGGCTACTTTGGTGCAGAGTGGTGGTGGTCGTCCGTCCGTCCCGCCGGCCGGCCGGCTCACATGACGGAGCAGGCGTTGGGGTTCTCGTCGCTGAAGATCTGAGGCGCGTGGACCATCTCGAGCTGGTACGCGTTGTATGCAAACCACCCGCCCACGCCGCCGTGGTACTCCATCCTGTTCTCCGCCGCCTTCCCTCCCCCGGCGTCTTGCTTCTTCTCGCCACCGTCGCACTTGTTGCCGGTCTTCTTCTTGCCCCCTTCCCCCTCACCACCTTTGTCCTTCTTGTCTCCTCTGCCTCCTCCTCCTCCACCACCACCACCATCGCCTTTCTCCTTTTTGTTACCGCCGCCGCCGCCGCCGCCGCCGTCGACCTTCTTGGGAGGAACGACGTCCACGTCACGTCTCAACTTTTGCCTAAGGTGCGGGGCGAATGTTGTGACGTCCATGGTGCCTTTGACCGTCACCAGCTCCTTCTCCTCGTCGATGGTCACCTTCTCCACCCCTGCAAATGCAAGGAACCACACGACACATCCACATCACCTCCTCTTCTCTCTTCCTCTCTGTCAACTGGTACATGCCCAGTACTGGTTCTTGCCAGGAGAACTGTAGTTCTCCTGGTGCTGAAATTAATGCTTCTCACGAAGGAGTGATGAGATCGACTTGGGTTTGGGTCGATCTGCTCGTTTTCATTGAACTGAATGATTAAGATTCAGTAATCACGATTAAGCACTAACCTTTGGTCTTGGAAATGCACTTCCTGATACGTTTAACACATCCTTCGCAGTGAAGTCCGATCTTGAGAACCACAGTAGAAACCACCGGCTGAGAAAAAATTGCCAAAACAAGCGGCACTCAATTTTCAACTGGCATTGTTCAAGCATCAGGTGATTCGACCTGTTTGTTTACCTCTTTGGGTTTCTTTTCGTCGGCCGTTTTGTCCCCTGCTTTCCCCGCCCCCTCCGTCTTCATCTCCTCCTTCTTCTTCGGAACGTTGGTCGGCGATATGAGGTCCACCCTCTTGTGGGTCTTCGTCTCCACTCGCTCCCGGAGCTTCCATGGATCCACCTTCCCTACCACCGTCAGCTTGTTGTTGTCGCTGTCCGTCGTCACCGTCTCCACCCCTGCAAAACCCACCTCACAGTCGAGATGCCACATTGAAGAGCGTCGACCAAAACAAAAAGAATAAAAGAAACAGAGACAGATCCGTGAGCAGAACAAAACAGGGGAAGATGACTGTAAAATACCTAGAAATCCTCGAACAGACTTCCTCACTTTCTTGGCGCATCCCTCGCAATGCATGTCCACCTTCAGGACAACACTCAACTGCCCATCGTCCTTCTTCTTCTCACCTCCTCCTTCACCACCCCCACCCTTCTTCTTCTTCTTCTTCTTCTTCTTCTTCTTCTCCTCCTCCTCCTCCTCTCCACCTACTCCCTTGCCCTCGTTCTTCTTCTCCTCACCAGCAGCCTCTTGCTCGCCCTTCTTCTGCTCGTCGTTCTCCTTCCCTTCGTGCTGCACAAACAACCATCATTCCAAGACCACCGTCAAAACAAGAGGGAACCAAGAAATCCATGAGCAGTTACGGAGTTACCCACCTCTCCCATGGTGGCCTCTGCGCAGAGAACAGACGTGAGAAGAGGAAGGTGTTGTTACCTACTTACATATATATAGGAGGAGGAGGAGGAGAGATGGGATGGAACTGATCGAAGGCGTAGGAGATCGAAATGGCATGGAACTGCACAGCCAATCCACACCCTTATGTATTGCGGATGGTGATTGAAGGCATTTTGGTGGGATGCCTTTACTGCTTGCCCACAACTGTCAAGCGTACAGAACTGCTCTTTTCAAAAGAGCAAAAAAAAAGTTCAGAGGTTTTTTTTCTCTGAAACTTCCTCCTTTTTTCAAGTTTCCAAAAACAAGAATATTTTTTTTAAAAAAATATTAGATCGATTTGAAAATACAAAAGTTAAGTATAAATACGAAAATACAAGTACAAAAAATGAAAAGTATACCCAAATATGCAACAAAAAGGAGACAGAAGTCTTTTAGTGATTCGTCGCATTAGATTCAAATATAAAAGAGGTAATAGCGTATGATAATAGTTACATTTAAGTTATCTGTCGAAAGAGAATAAGTATTAGATTTGACAGTAATTTTACTTTTCAAAGGAGCATAAGTAGAAAAATGGTCTAATCAAAAATTAGTAATGTAAAAAATAAAAGGTAAAAGATGAGATAAATTAGTTTGAATATTTCTGAAAATAAGATTATTCCTGTAAAGGCGAAAATAGTAAATCTCTAATATTTAACCTTTTGAAAATTCTAACCTTTGACTTTTCAAAATCTTCTTATTAGTTATTTGGATATGAGATTTTCTATTGGACAGAAAAAATTAATTCTTTAAAATTTTCTTAATAAGTTCTAGTTTTGATTTTTCTATGAGTTTTAAAACTACATTTAAGAAGATGATGATTGACGAGTGACTTTCACAACAAATGTGGATTAATTTTTTCAAGAAAAATAATTTTCGTCAGTTAATTAATTACCATAATTTATTTGGTAAAAAACCATGCATAGGGTTTTTAACTTTTTAAGCATAAAATTTATCATCATCCAAAACAATGTGTGTTAGTTAAATGGGATGGGTGAAAATTAATTTTGATTTCTGGAAGACAAATCTTTTGAATTTTAATAAAAGATTTGTGATAAAGAAAGAAGAAAAGTGTGGGTGACAATTGGATGCTCTTGTGTGTGTGTGTTTGTAATAAATTTTTTGAAATTAGATTTAAATAAATTTTAGTTTTTTATTTTTAAAAAGAAAAAATTGAGATGTGTTAGTTGACAACTTGCCATGTCACATCTATGGATGAAAAATGAAGATGGAAATGAAATGGGTGGGTTAATTAATTAATAACAAACATATGATTTAAATAACACTAGTATTTTGAAAATAATGTAGGATGCATGGACCACCCTTTGATTTGTGATAAAGAAAGAAGAAAAGGGGGGACGGCCATATAGGCTGGTGGGGGGAACGCCTGTGTGAGCTGGTGAGGGGAACGGTCGTCGGGTCACGGGCATGCACAAGCAAGGTGGGGAATGGTGTTGCCATCTTGCTAGGTCTAAGGGGGTGTGGAACGATCACTAAGTTGTAGGGCCAATGGAGGGAACGACCGTGGGGTTGCGGGGCCGATGGGGGGAATGGTTGCAACACTGGATCCTGGAAAGAAGAGCTGAAGAGGGGAAGAATTGAAGAAGAGGGGAAGAAGAGGAGAAGAAGAGGGGAAGAGGAGGAGAGAAGAAGAGGGGAAAAAGTGAAGAACCGAAGAAGAGAAGAAGAATAGCTGAAGAGGAAGAAGGCAACGGTCGGGTCCTCGGGGTCAATGTGCAACGGGTGACCAGCATGCAACAGACGGCCAACTTTTGTGCAACGAGCGATTGGCTATTATGTGTAACAGCCAACGGGAAGCACGCTTCCACGCAAAGGCCAATGGGCGACTAGCGGTCGCATGCAATAGCAATTGCCACATCAATTTTTCTCTATAAATTGAGGGAGTTGGGTTGATTTTTTTTTCACCCAACTCCTCTACTCCAATCTCAAATCTCAAATCTAAATTCTCAATTTTTCAAATTTTCTTACTCAATTCACATTTCACAAATAACAAACAATGACTCACTACTAAGGTCAAAGTTCTGGAAGTTACGAATATCCTTAACAAGAATTTCCTGAAGCTGAAGTGACATTGTCAATAGAGACTATTGGAGCTTCAACTTCATTGAGGAAGTCTCGGAAGAGAGCTTCCATTTGGTCAAAATACACAATAATGATAAAAGTCATGACGGACAGCATTTCAGATGAACGAGCCTTTTGCAACCTCTATAATGTTGACTTCTCTTACAAAACGTCTGGTAATATAGGTCATTTAACTAGACATATTAGTACATGTGAAAATAGGAATAAAGATAAAATTATTCAAACTCAACTTTCTTTTACTTCTGAGGGTAGTGTTAGCTCATGAACTTATGATACTCAAAGGGTTAAAGACTTGCATACTAAATTTATTTGTCAAGAAAACTTACCAATAAGTTTGAAAGGTAATAAACATTTTGATAAATGTATTAATAAAGCATATTGTCTACAATATAAACATATATCTAGAAATACTATTAAATTAGATATTATGAATTCATTTAATATGCTTAAATTAGAACTTATTAATGTTATGAGTATAATAATGACATGTATAACATGCACTTTAGATATTTGGTCAGGCAAAACTAATGATGGGTACATAGCTGTAACTGCACATTATATTAATCAAAATTGGATTTTACAAAAAAGATTAATAGGAATTAGAAAAATTCAACATCTACATACTGCTAGAACAATTTTTGCAAACATTATGAAAAAATTGATTTATATGGAATTAGAAATAAAATAGGTAATATAACTTTTGATAATGTAGCTAATAATATTGCAACAATACCAATGTTTAAAATTAGATTAAGTCTACCAAATGGTTTTAAATTATTTCACCAAAGATGTGTGTCACGTAATTAATATTATTGTACAATTAGGTATAAAAGAAATTAAAATTTATATTGAAATTGTTAGGGATGTTGTAAGTTTTATAACTAGTTCAAGAAAGTGGCAGCAACAATTTGATGAAACATGTAATTCTTTTGAAATACCATACAAAAAATAATCTTTAGATGTTCAACATAGATGGAATTCATTATATTTAATGTTAGAAAGTGTATTACCATATGAAATTCCAATAATATCTATGTATAATCGTCATCATTGTGATGATCATCAAAAATAATTAAGTGATGATCATTTTAAAATTGTAAAATGTTTTGTTGAATTTTTAAAATCTTTTTATGATGCAACTATTAGATTATTATGAATTTATTATTCTACATCTGTCTATACGTTGCATCATTTATATAATATTTCATGAGTTTTTAATAAATATGAGGTATATTCATTTTTCCAACCAATAGTAAATAGGATGAAACAAAAAATTTTAAAATATTGGAATGAAATCCCTGCATTATATATTTTGAGTGTATGCTTAGATTTTAGGTGTAAAATAAGATATGCTATTAAATTAATTAGGGGAATACAAATGAGTTTAGGTGTTGATTTAGGATTAAATGTTAATACAATAGAAGAATAATTAAATTAAATGTTTAATTTATACACATAAAGATATGAATTAAGAATAGAATATTCTTCTCCACTAATGTCTACAATACCAAATCAAATGTTGGATCATCTTCAGATTCTTGGGCATTTTTACAAGATCCAAGTTTGATGAAAATATTCCAACATCATCATCATCATACAATTATAATACTATAGTATCTAAACAAGAATTAATTACTTTTAATTCAACAAATCATCAACCATTATTATTTACTCAACATTCTAATTTAAATACATTTGATGTTTTAGATTGGTAGAGTCAACAATCAATGATTTTTCCAATATTTTCAATAATGACAAAGGATTTATTAACAATCCGAGTATCTTCAATAGCTTATGAATACATTTTCAGCATGAGTGACAATGTATTTTATGATTGAAGAAGTAGACTTAAAGAAAATATAATAGAAGCATTAATGTGTGTAAAAGACTAGAAGCTTATTCGATTATGTGAACAAGATCAAGTTAAAAAATTTAGGGTTTAGGGCAACTCTCAAACTTAAACATTTTATAATTAAAACATTCTAATTTTTCAATTTGTAATGTTTTCAAAAACGTAATTTAATTTTGTTGTAATTTTTTTTTAAATGTAATTGTAAATTTGTAATAATGTAAATATAAAATATGTAATTCATTAATAAATAAAAATTTTAATTTAATTATATGTATTATTATCTTATTTATTAAGTTGTTGACGGTTGAATATTGTCACGTTGATTGTTGAATTAAATTTAAATATTAATAGTTGTATACTTGAATGTTGAATGTTGTTATTTATTAAATAATTAAAAAAATTTAAAATTTAATTATTTAAATATTAAATACATATAAATTAATTAAAAAATCATATCAATCAATATTATATTATTGATTAGTATGAATAGTATTTTTTATACTAATAGATTGTACTTAGGCCAACATTATAAAGTATATCGATACGTTACGATATGATTGACATGTATACCCATAGTTTTTTAATAGCGGAGTAGGAAATTTTTTTTCACCATTTACGAAGTACGTGAACGTCAGAAAATGATAGAAAAGTTTGTCATTATCCTTTTCACTTATTTTCCCAGTGCAGAAATAAGACCTTCGCATGTTTCTTCGGTTGCTTTGCTTTTATTTAACAATATTTTTTCTAACATTTGGATTTAAGACCCACTGCATTGCTTTTTTCTATTAAATAACTATTTTTTTGCTTATGACTCAACATATAGAAGAAAATCAATCAAATTAGCCATTTGTTTTTAGTTATACCTTTTCATTTGTATATAAATTTTCTGTTAATTACATTTACAAAGACATTTTGCAAAAATATTGAAAGTTTACATCTTTTAGTGCATTCACTTCACCTACGGGAGTACTCTATTTTCGTGATGATATTTATATTCATTAATTTACTTTTATCGTTATTTTATCATCATGTTCCTTATTATATCAACATTTATATATTTTAAATAATATTCTTTTATAATTTTATTAAAATAATCAAACATATATCAACACAAGATAAATTCTCCTTACAATATTTATACTAAATATTGATTATTTTTTAATATTATATAATATTTGGAAAAATAAGAAGTCATATTTTAAAAGGTAGATTGTAACAAAATTGAGGTTGTAGTTGCAGGTGAGTGTTAGCAAGGATTAATCCTTTTAGACTTGTTCGTCTTCCATGCGTGTGTTCTTTCTCGTCAATAGGAAGTCGTCCTCCTCCTCCTATTTGCTTTCATCACCAAGCATAACCTAGAATTTGCGATTTGTTAATCGAAACCCCACATCAACGTCATGTCTCCTATTCTTTGACTGATTTCCTCTCCCTCTCTTTCCTGTCTATCCACACTCGATACACCTATCTCGCTTTTCTCTCTTCTTTCAAGCGGAAAAGTTTTCCTTGGGATCGTTCCTCTTCTACCTCACTTTTTCTCTATGCTCGTGGGAAGAAAAGGATAAGATGTATGTAGCAGGGACCAGGGAAGTAGCAGGGAGGGTCGACGTTGTTCTCGACGAAGATGCACCAGATGGTGGAGGATCCAATGACGGACGAGGTTCTAGGGTGGACAGAGAAGGGGAACAGCTTCGTCGTGTGGAGGCTCGTTGAGTTCACTGGAATCACTAGGGATCTCCTTCCCAAGCATTTCAAGCACAACTTCGCAGGCTTCGTCACTCACCAAAGTGCAAGAAATCACAAGAGTACTGTGGAGAGAGAAACACACGGAAGACTTGGAGAGCATGCGCACGCGAAGACCTGTTTACTGACAGAGGAGAAAAAAAATCTTTAGGAGTGTCAAAGTGGGGAAAACGAATGTACCCTTATATTTAGGTATTGTGTCAAATTATGTTGTATCAATGGTTAAAAAATAATTAAGATATAATCCATAATTCATAGTTTGCTCATATCGTATCACTTAATAATACGATTTAATCGTGTTATATTATGTCATACTTTTCAATACATCAAATTATAAATTTAGTATACTAAACATAGAAAATGACATAATAATTTATATAATTAAAGTTGTGTTAGTGGGTAATAATGAAGACCATGACTCACCTCGTTATTCATGTTTCAGAAATATTGGATGATGTGAGATGACTGGGCTACACCAAGTGTGGCATGAAAATAAGGGAATGGTTGAGGTAAATGATGTTGTGAAATATGATGCTTTTATTATAAATAGGCGAAAAGAAATTGATTGAAAGTAATCAACTTTTACATACCAAACATTATAACAATCGAGGTCCCAACCTAAGTTCTTTTGCTGCTTATCAGAGATCTCTATTAGCTCATCGATGTAACTCTAAGAAGTAGTATCAGAGGCAAGATTTCGTTGAGCATTGATCTTCCCCTCAGTAGTTTAATAAAATGTCATAAATATCTTATTTATAATAAATTAGAATATATTATTAAATTTATTCATTCAAAGTTGATCACACTATTCTTGAAATAGAAATTAAAAAAATAGAAAAATGGAAATCTAATGATTTGAAAGTGATGAGCCTTATGTTAATATTTATGAAAGATAATTTAATAAAATATTTTGAATCTTACGACATTTCACACGAGTTGTATAATACTTTAAAATAAAAGTATAATAAAACAACTAAAATAAATACTTAGATGCCTTTTCAAAGGTATAACTTTTGTAAAATCCAAAATAGGTAAAGTGTCGTAAAACATGTAAATAATATAATTGTTATGACTAAAAATTTATTTATTGCAAAAACTCTTATCCTAGAAAAACTACAGTTGGCAATTATTTTTAATAGTTTGTTAAGTAATTTTGATATGCGGGGTTATTACATCTCTTACATGTACATTTAATAAATTAAGTAAGGACTAGTGTCTTGAAAAAGAAAAATAACTTTTGAAAGTATCTTATGATCAAGTGGTCGAAAGTTTAATGTATGTTATCTTGTGTACTAGATCACACTTGACATATGTTATGAGTTTAATAAGCAGATATCAAAATAGTCTTGAAATAACATATTGGAAAGTTGTTAAAGGGATAATGAAATATATAAAAGGAATATTGTACTATAAGTTTATTTTTCAAGTGGAAGAACTTAATGTGTTTGGTTATTTAGATGCAGATTTAGTAGTGACAAAGATAATGAAAAGTTTACATTAGAACATTTGTTTATCTTTGAAGGTGATGTATCTTGGGAAAGTAAAAAATAAAATTATACAATAAAATACACACAAGAAGTTTGCTAGTAGTACAGTGACCACACATACATGTAGTTTGAATTAGATAGTTTTTAAATGATTTAAATCTTAATTTAATAAATGATTTAATAGATATATACTATGGTAAGCAAACAATAATCAGTTTAATTAATAGTGGTGTAAATAATTCAAGAGAAATACATATGCTAGTTGATTATTATTACATACGTGATATTGTAAAACGAAGAAAAGTAAAAATCGCTTATATATTAGCAGAAGATATGTTATTGATTTTTTAACTAAAAGAATCATCAACTCCGACAATTTGTTGACTGTTATAAACAAATGAATATTAAAATGAAGATGTTTAAATCTGATCTGAAATTTGAATATTTTAATGTTAGATGTTGGAAAATCAAAATATATATAGTTAACCATGGTGACTGTTGAGCAAAATATAAAAATTGTTGATTAGGCAAGGTAGTCGTTGAAAGTTAGTTCTGAAGATCATAGTATTCATTTCTAGTCGTTGGCACAATGATGACTGGTAAAACATTAGTAGCATCTAGGATCCTCTGCAATATTCGTTACAGTAAGTTTACTAAATAATATAAATGTATTTTTTATAAGGTTACAAATTTTATTATGTAAAATATGTATTTTAACAAAATTGTATAATAAAAGTAGATTTTCTTATCGAACTATTAAAAAGAAAAATAAATTTTTTTTTCTTATTTTAAAAATTATGTTAATCTAAAAAACGTAAACTCTTAACTCAACTAACTTATAAGCTTTGTCAATTAAAACTTAAGTTCATATTCTAGAAAAAAAAAAAGAGTCCATATTTTTTCTACTCCCTCCTCATTTCTTCAAACGTATGATCCTTGTTTCTGGACAACAAGGCATCATTTTTCCTTGTAGACCTTTTAATTGTTTAATAATTAGAAAGTGCGTAAATCATCTAACAAATTTGACTTTTATTTTCGTCATTTTCACTATTCTAATTAAAGTATATAAAAAATAAATTTATAATATCATTAATAGATACCAGAATAAATCGAATAAAAGAATAGAATATTTTGTACTTTTGATTTCATTCGTTTCAAATTGGTCAAACGAAAAGTTGATCGAGTAATTAACCACCGTCGACATAATTAAAGTCAGATATGATTCTTACCTAAAAGAGACATGATTATTACCTAATTAGATGAAAATCGTAGTCATAAAACGAGTAAAATTATTCGAGAATTATAAATTTTAAATAAATGGATTTTAATTTATTTTCATAATTTAATTTAAATAAAATAACAAATCTAATATGAATTTTTTTTAGAGTATGTTTGTTTATGTGATAGAATTAGGTAACGTGAAGTTATAATTTTTAAGAAATTATATGATTTATAATTTAAGTATTTTGGTATGATTTTTTAGTATAAAATGTATTATAAAATATTGTGATATATAGTAAAAAATAAAAGTATATATTAAAAAATGTAAAAGTAATTGGAACTTTAATTTCAAATTTTGTTAAAAAATATATTTAAAATTCTTATAAATTAACAAATATGCTTTAAAATACAAATATGATTCATTGTCTAAAAATGTCAATGGACTATGTCGTGTCTGTATGACCTAAATTTTTTGATAGTCTAGTATTATTCGTGTCAAGTCAGGTTGTGCTTGACTTTTTGGTTAGGCTAGTTCACATGACACAGTTTACTTAAATCTGTATCGTGTTGTGTTGAGTAAGTTTAATACAGTTTAATTTTTAATTATATTTTTATTTTACTAAAAATTAATATAATTTAAATGTAATTTTTAAATACTAATTACCAAAGATAAGATTCAAACTCATACCTATATATTTTTTATTAAGAAACTCAAATCATTAAACTATATACAATATATATAATTTACAAAGGGGGCACGAGTTCTGTAGGCGCCTACAGAAGTCACTTCTGTAGGCGTCCGTCGATCGTGAGATCGACGGTTGAAATTGAAAATTTTAAAAACACTCTCTCTCGTAAACGTGAAATTTAAAAACACTCTCTCTCATGCCACAGGTGAAATTTAAAAATACTCTCTCTCACCAGCAGGTGAAATTTCAAAAGACTCTCTCTCATGCAGCAAGTGAAATTTAAAAACACTCTCTTCTTTAACTGAAAAATTTAATTCACGTACGTATAAT
>JAMKPZ010005071.1:0-15766 GCA_024699675.1 Amphibolis antarctica | reverse complement strand
ATTTGGTGATCTTCAAGGTATAATTTACTTGGAAAGAACTTGGTTGTGTAATTTAATAGTTTTGCATATTAGTTTTTATTGTAATGCATGTAGTTGTAGTTACATTGTACCTTTTAATTCCTAGTGTAGAAATTAGTGTAATGGTTAATGGTAGGATTTTATTTACATTGCAACTACCCTTTTCAAGTAGAATAAATCGAGTTTTACTATTAGTTATGAAATATGTGAATATGTGAATATGTGAATGTGTGAATATGGTTTTGTTTTGTGTAAATGTTGTGTAATTGTACGTAAAGTTTTATAGCCTTGGTGTTTTGTAAAGTTTTGTTTCTTGCGTTTTATTGATTGATATCAGAATTTATGAAAATTATTAGTTCCTTGTGAATCGACTCGTACTTGCATGTTACTTACAATAGGCACCGTGCGCTTGCAGAGTTTATAAATTTTAAAACGAACGAGTGTTTATTTTGACAACCTCAAAAACCCATACAGGTATCCATCAGTGAAACTTATACCTTAGACAATAATGCTCCTACATTAGAAAATCCATCACAGTATCGTCAATTAATTGGTAGGCTGATTTATTTGACTATAACATGACCTGATATTGCACATTCAATTCATTTTTTCAACCAATTTTTGCAACAACCCACTAAAAGTCATATGCAAGGAGCCTTGAAAATACTTAGATATCTAAAAGGGTCACCTAGCAAGGGGATTTGGCTTCATGCTAACAATGTTTTACAAGTTGAAGGTTACTATGATGTTGATTGGGCTAGATGCCCCATTACAAGAAGATCTATGACAAGCTTTACTATTTTTCTAGGCATGTTTTTAATTTCTTGGCGATCTAAAAACCAAACCATTGCACATTCTTCGACTAAAGTTGAATACAGGGTTTCAGCATCCACAATAAATGAAATTATTTGGTTATGTGTCTTTTTATTAGATTTGCAGGTTATATCCAATATAGCCATACCCATTCACTATGACAATCAAGCTGTGATTCATATAGTAAAGAACCTTATTTTTCATGAGCACACAAAATACATTGAAATTGATTGTCATTTTATTTGTGAGAAACTTTTAGCAGGAATCATTGACCTTTGGCACATCAGATCTAGTAACCAACTCGTAGGATGTTTCACCACCTTTTAGGTAAATTAGGAGTTACTAAAGTATCCTCCATAGTTTATGGGAGAGTGTTGAATGTTATACTATTATTTTAGATTTTCTTTGTTACTGTATTATTTCGTTTTTTTGCTATACCTAGTTTTTTTATCTAAGGTATTAGTGTCAAATCCACCAATTAAGGATCTACGCCAATTGTAATGTTATATATTTTGCAGATGCACCCTTCATCCAATGTGTAAAATAAAAGAGAGTTTTTCGCTCTCTACATAGTTGCACATCTTGTTCTAGTAGATCGTGTTACTCCGCTTAACCTCTAGTGTTTTGCGGTGCTTGTCAATTGATATCTCACCTTCTTCAATCTTGAAGGTTTTGTTAATGATTCTTTCCTTCAGTTGGTTGATAGAGAGTCGAGGGGAATAATGGTACACAAGCGGTGATTTTTATAACTTTGATCAACGACCAAACGACATGGTTGAGGAGTCACATTTGACAAGATTCCAACGACCTAGATGAACACCTCTTGATTTTAAGCTGTAATGAGCAGTTGTGTCTTGATGAAAAGGTCTACACATAGTTGCATTCAGATGGAAGAGTTGCATTCGACGAGAGACAGTCACACCCATTAATTTGTTGATTTTAGGTTGTAATTATATAGTAATATTCATTTCACTTTATTGTTTGTGATGTGTAATCAACACATTATATAAATATGTGATTAACTATTGTGCAAATATATGATTGAATGATTATGTAGATATTGATATGTGATTGAATGGTTATGTAAATAAAATTATTATCATACTTTATTATATGAATTTATTATTATTATTGTTATTGTTATTATTTTGCTCGGCAACAGAGAGAGACCACAGGCATTCACGGCCAAGAACAAAAGGTATGGTAGGCAAAGCACAAAGCATGTGTAAAGGAAGCCTAGGGCTCAATAAAGTTCCAAAGGAAAGTGCAGGATAAAGGGTGAGATGGATTTGTATAAGCTTTGCTTCACATGGGTCTCCATGAACTCCAAAGTGGTGTTGATGCTCATTTAAAAACTGTAACTCCAGGTCAGGAAGCATGTGAACAGGAGGGTGTGACAATGCTTGCCTCTCATGGAGCCCATGGTACAGAAAAACCCCACACTTGTTCTCGTGCAGACCATTGTTGCAAAATAACATGAAAAAGATTCCAAGAGATCGAAAAGGGGGAAATGATTGGCATGAGGATGATATATTTTTCATCCTAAAATGCCTGAACTGTTCTGCATAAGTTCTGACTTCAACAAACCATTTTCAGCAGCACTTGCTCCAATTTTAAACTATAATCCTCCATGCAACTAGCCTACCACATGAAACCTACCAATGTATTGCTCTTGGGCGACTGAAGTGATTGCAGTAGTTTTACCATTGGAAGGTAAAACCAAAATAAAATGGTAGTGCCAAACAAGGGCTTATATGGAACTGATACGTAGAGTTATCAATTGTGTTGTATTCAATTAAATTGATATGATCCAATACGGTCAAATTATATTGTTTTGGTTTGATAGACTTTACCTAGGCCATACTTTTGTGTTTTAGTTTCAACACGATACAACCCGCTTTTGACATGTAGGTTAGCATGACATAGGCATGAAAATAATTTTGTAATTTTAAAAAATTTTGTATTTATTTTAATATGCTTTAGTGAAGTTGTATATATTGTATATAACTTGGTGGTTTGAATTTATTAAAAGTGATGTATGATTTGAACTTTGAATTTCACACTTAACCATTTTTTAGTATTTATAAATTATATTAATTTTTAATAAAATAAAAAATAATTAAAAATTAAACTATGTTAAGCCAAGTCTAGCATGATGTGACATAAACCTAAATAGGTCATACTTAAGCCATTGGCTAAAATGCCAAACACCGTTTAGTCCAACACTATTTGGGCCATGTCAAGTTAACATGACCTATTAATATCTCTAACAACATGAGCTTAATTATGTTAAAATTCTATTTTAAAAATTAATTGATAATAAGTAAAATAATTTTTCATATATTAAATTCAATTCATTTCTTATATTTATCAATATGAAACTATTCTAATATAATCCCTTATTTATGCTTATTACATGTGTTTACAAGTGAAAGTATGTTAACTAATTCTAATATCATGATGAAATTTAATCTCAAAATTAATTAACAATAAGTAAAAAAAAAAATATTTATTTTTTATATTTATCAACTTAAAATTATTCTTTATATTCTAACAGATTATAAATATAAAAGTAGGTTCACAGCCTCTCGTACAGACATACACATTCTCTGTCCATGCCTCGTGTCGGCTTGAGCTCTCTACAGTCCAAAGCCCTCTCTGTTTTGTGTTGAGAAAGCTCCCAATCAGATGTTGCAGAATCTACAAGCTTGGTGGTTGGAAGAACACTATCTTATTGATCGAGTCCCCTTTCATCTCCAACGCCCATATATCTCACCTCCCCAACACGAACATGGCAGCGGCACATATAGCTAAGCCACCAAGAAGAGAACAGGGGAAGAGAGAAGAGAAGGCAAACAAGATGGGGTGGTGCTGTGTGCCCATGTCCCTCTGCCTCTCTCTGCTGTGCTGCATTGCCTTGCCTGGCCATGGAGCGGAAGCCGACGAGGTGTCCGTCTTGCTCTCCATCAAATCGAGCCTCAACGACTCGTCCGACGCTCTTCAGGACTGGGCGGAGGAGTCCCGGCACTGCAACTGGACCGGCGTTGGGTGTAACTCCGGCGGGGAGGTCGAGAGTCTCGACCTCTCCCACACGAACATGAGTGGGAACGTCACCGACCACATCACCCGTCTTCCGGCTCTTGTCTACCTCAATCTATGCTGCAATTCCTTCTCCTCGTCCCTCCCCAACTCCTTCTCCAATCTCTCCCGGCTTAAGGTGTTCGACGTCAGCGACAACTTGTTCGACGGCCACTTCCCCAGGGGGCTAGGGGCGTCGCCGGGGCTGATAAGTGTCAATGCTTCCGGGAACGACTTTTCCGGAAGCCTGCCGGAGGATCTTGCTAATGCGACGTCGCTGGAGACTTTGGATTTCCGTGGGAGCTACTTCGAAGGGACCATACCTGAGTCCTACACCAAGTTGAAGAAGTTGAAGTACTTGGGCGTGTCCGGTAACGAGCTCGCCGGACGGTTGCCGAGGTACTTGGGTGAGCTTTCAGCGCTGGAGACACTCATCATTGGATACAACAAGTTCACAGGTCCTATTCCGCCGGAGATCGGGAATTTGACGAATCTCCGGTATCTCGACGTGGCGATCGGGAGCTTCACCGGACGGGTGCCGGCGGCGTTGGGGAGACTACAGCATCTGAACACCGTGTACCTGTACAAGAACAAGCTGGAGGGTGAGATCCCGAGGGAATTCGGGAACATATCGTCGTTGGCATTCATGGATCTCTCCGACAACCTGATCTCCGGCCGGATCCCGGAAGAGCTCGGCCGGCTCCAAAGGCTTCAGCTGCTGAACCTCATGTGCAACCGACTCGTCGGCGTAGTTCCGGCCGTACTTGGCGAGTTGAGACGACTGCAGGTGCTTGCGCTGTGGAACAACTCCCTCGCCGGTTCCCTACCGACCAACCTCGGGCGCAATTGCCCACTTCGGTGGCTCGACGTCTCGTCCAATTCACTCTCCGGCGAGATCCCCACCGGCTTATGCGACGGTAAGAATCTCACCAAGCTCATCCTCTTCGACAACGAGTTCACAGGCCCCATCCCGGCCTGCTTGTCGGAATGCTTGCCGCTGGTGCGCGTGAGAATTCATAACAACCGACTCAACGGAACGATCCCCGGTGGGCTCGGAAAGCTTCTGAACCTCCAACGATTGGAGGTGGCCAGAAACGACTTCGGTGGTCCGATACCGGACGACATCTCCTCGTCGACGTCGCTGTCGTTCATCGACATGTCGAGCAACCGCATCCAATCGGCTCTTCCGCCGGGCATCTTCTCCATCCGAAGCCTCCAAAGTTTCATCGCCTCCAACAACGGGCTGTTCGGAGAAGTCCCTGACCGGTTCCAAGAAAGCCGATCCCTAACCGAGCTAGACTTATCGAACAACAATCACTCCGGCGACATCCCCACCAGCCTGGCCTCTTGCAGAAGGCTGGTCATCCTCGACCTCTCCAACAACACTCTCGCCGGAGAGATTCCCAGCGCCATCGCCACGATGCCTTCGTTGTCATTCCTCGACCTCTCCGACAACCACCTCACCGGCTCCCTCCCCGTCAAGCTCGGCATACCCCCTGCCCTTGAGTCGCTCAACGTCGCCTACAACAAGCTCACCGGGCCGGTCCCCGCCAACGGCGCCTTGAGAACCATCGACCCCTCCTTTCTCAAGGGGAACCCTGGGCTCTGCGGTGGCGTGTTGCCCCCGTGCTCCGGTGCCCACACCCCACCGGAGTTCTTCAGCCGGAGAAGTGCACACCACAAGCACGCCGTGGTCGGATGGACGGTTGGCGTCACGGTGGTGTTTGCCTTTGCGTGTCTGGCTCTTGGACTGAGGTGGACGTGCCGGCATTGGCAATCTGGGGGAGGACTACTCTTCTCCGGCGACAGATTCACGCAAGAGTCCGGCGAATGGCCGTGGCGGCTAACGGCCTTCCAGCGATTAAATTTCACCAGTGGCGATATTCTTTCGTGCATTCACGATTCAAACGTGATCGGTATGGGTGCCACCGGGATTGTGTACAGGGCAGATTTGCGCCGCCACCATACAACGGTGGCGGTGAAGAAACTCTGGCGGCCGGAGTCGGGCGTTGGCGGTGGCGTCGCAGCCGAATTAGCAGGTGCAAATATACCAATCTAACCATCATCTTCAATTCCCACAAATCAATACAAACCTGTAGACTTCCTTGATGGAGATTTGATCGCTGCTTTGCATAATCATCAGGAGAGGTGAGCCTCCTCGGCCGCCTTCGGCACCGGAACATCGTGCGGTTGTTGGGCTTCCTCCACAACGACAACGACGCCATGATCGTGTACGAGTACATGCCGAACGGGAGCTTGTGGGAAGTACTCCACGGCGGAGAGAAGCAGGGGTGCTCCGCAGCGCCGGTCGGTATGCTGCTGGACTGGGTGTCGAGGTACAAAGTGGCGGCTGGCGTTGCGCAAGCTCTGGCCTATCTCCACCACGACTGCCACCCGCCGGTGATCCACCGCGACGTGAAGTCCAACAACATATTGCTCGACGGTAACATGGAAGCCAGCATCGCCGATTTCGGCCTGGCGAGGATGATGCTAAGGAAGAACGAGACCGTCTCGGTGGTCGCCGGCTCCTACGGCTACATCGCTCCCGGTCGGCGTCTCCTCAAATTCACGAAAAATTGTCTCCCACACCGCCTCTTTGCTAATCATCGCTGCCGCCATTTCGTGTCTCAATCCGCAGAGTACGGCTACACAATGAAGGTGGATCAGAAGAGCGACATCTACAGCTTCGGGGTGGTTCTGATGGAACTCATCACCGGGAAGAAACCCATCGAACCAGAGTTTGGGGAGTGCCAAGACATAGTCGGCTGGGTGCGCGAGAAGCTCCGGCGCAACCGAGGACTGGAGGAAGTGCTGGACCGCGACGTCGGCGGGAAATGCCAGCACGTCCAAGAGGAGATGCTGCTGGTGCTACGCCTTGCCGTGCTCTGCACCGCCCGGTTGCCCAAGGACCGGCCGTCAATGAGGGACGTTCTCACCATGCTCGCCGAAGCCAAGCCGAGGAGAAAAAGCAGCAGCAGCTCCAGCAGCGCCGCCGCCGAAGAAAGACCAGTGTTCATCACAACAGCGCCATCAGACCATCTTTGAGAGCCATCGGTAGTTATATCAGATATATTTATTCTGCAAATTCGGTGCTTGGAAGGTTTTTTTTGTGGGTTATGCTAAAGTTGTAAGGTATAATTGTGATTTTATAAAAGAATTTGAATCTAAAATCTTAAATTTTAATGAAATTTTTGTAACTGCTAAAATATTTTTTGGTACTTGAAAAGTTAATAAAGAGGGTTTGGGTTAGGGTTGAAAAGTTGAAAAATAAAAGTTAAGAAAATGAAATTTTAAAGTTGGATGTTTGTGTGGGTTGTAATGTTGGAAAAAAATTCCTACTTTTGTGTAACATAAATACCCAATGTAACTGAGAATCATCATCAAAGCAAAATATAACCAAGAAGAATAAGATTTGTTGTTGTGTTGAACCCAAAAAATATTTTGATGAATGGAAATGTTTTTTCACTGCCAACATTGATGTATATATATATATGTAGAATCGATTTAGTAAGGTTTAGGATTACAAGAGAGAGGTGAATTATATTTTTAGAAAAATTAATATCCAACGGATAAATAAGAATACAACCATACAAAATTTTTAGGAAATCTTAATTTTATTTAATAAAATTTCTTACAATGTTTAAGTATAACACCTTTCTTGTAAATTCAAGTAAAACTATCTAACTCACTCAAGAAAAGTAAGATGAATCGATGTTGCTTCACAGATAAAGTAAGTTCAATTAAGAAAAAATATGATTTTTTTTTACAAAATTTAACTATTTAGTATAACTCTTATTTGATTGACAATTTTGAATCTTCACATTTGATCTTCAACTTCGAACTAACTTCATTTTGAAGCTTTGAACCTTTGAATGCCTTCTTTGGGTTGAATCTTGATCTTGAGCTGAAACTGTTTCTAAAATGCAATTATATCTTCTTGAATGCAATTCTCTCTTCAGTCGAGTTTTCAAGTGTATTTATAGAACAAAATACACTTCCTCCGTTACTTCCATGATGTCTACGAAAACTCTTGAATGTATCATTGAAATATTCAATAACTTCTTGATTCATCTCACGTTCATACAGAACATGTGCTCTGTTTCTAGATTTTTTAATTATTTTTTTGGATTATTTCGAAATATCAACAACCCATTCATTCTTCTTTGAAATATTCAAAGTCCATGTTCAAAATCACGTTTTACTTGTAAAAGTTCAACTATGTCTTTGCACAATCACTTAAGAATGATTTAGAAATAAAATGTTGAAATATTCAATTGAAAATTTCGTTTATTTAGTTTTAGATTTTTAACATTAACTTCCTAAAATATTCAAACTTTTAACCTTAAAACGCCAACTACTATTCACTCCTCCTAAAATTTAATATCACGTGTTTAACTTAAAAATTCACATACCTTCACTAAAACGCCAAAACATACGTCATCACTTTCCTAACATTTTTGGATTTTTAGTGTTAAAACACTAATAAATGTTCACATAACATGCACATTAAAACGCATGAACCAAACTTAATAAATCATGTGCTAATGTTAAAACACCGAACATTGTTCATTACTTTCCCAATATTTTTGGACTTTTAACATTAAAACACTGATTTGCACATCACGTATGAACTTAAAATTTTATATTACATTCCATCGTTGATTTATGAACTTTATATTTATCTAACACTTATTTAAATCACTGTAGCCATTCGAATATCAAACTTACGTGTTCTAAAAAATAAATATACTTAATCCACTAACTTAAAATACTTAACCTAAATCAAAAATATAAGTGCTAAATAATTAAGCAATAATTACCACAATATTTTCAGATAATTCCAATTATGTCTAAAAATATTATAAATAGATAATTAACAAGTGTAATTAAGACTTTAAATTTCCATCAAATATTATTAAAATATTAATCAACCATTCCTCATCAAAACTTAATACTCAACAATCTCCTTCTTTTTGATGATGACAAAATTAATTTGATGTTGTAATTATCTATATAATTAATTATCAATTTTCAATTATATTTCCTCCTTTTTGTCATTATTCAACAAAGTACTTGGGTTAAAAAATAACTAAAATAATTCAAACAATATAGAGTACAAAATTTCAGTAATAACTAAACAGAAATGTAAGATGTAATCTATAGAAATAGTACTGAATAGTTAATATACAATTCAAAATTTAAAGTAGCAATACATCAATAAGCAGTCAGAAAATTACAAATTTTCACTGATTTCTCCTTTGATTTTGAACAGTATTAATCATGGATTGTGAGTAGATGCAACTGATGTTCCTCTATGTGAGCAGATGCAACTGACCATTGTTCTTTTAGATTTTTCAAAATAATCTTCCAAAGTGTCCATTTGTTCATCAGCAGAACTATCTTTCACTGTATTGCTTATTTCTTGAACAACTGAAAGTACACCCCCAACTTCTTCAAAATTTCCCATATATATTGCAACTTGGGGTGACAGTATGCTCATTAGAGCATCTTCTTGCTTCTATTGACTCATTAATCGAATATAAATTCTGGGAAGTTTTTCATTTCTTTCAATATATTTTTGCATTTTAGTAGAAACTTTAAATCTATCATTGTTATGTGTTGATACATAATCAGAGACATCATTTCTCTAATTAATCAGACTAAAAGATGTTCGGCCTTTATGCACTAATTTCACACACAAATCATTTACAGTAAAACTTAACCGATTTGCTACTATGACTTCTATAATATTTAAAGAAGGTTGTGCAATAGTAACTTCTTTTCTTGCAAATTCATTAACCATTCTTTGAAGACCTCAAACTTCAAAAGAAGTAATAAAAGTTTTGCCTATGTAAAAACCTTCATTATTTGCATCATTTATAGAATAAGTACTACTATCTGATGTAGAGATGTCAAAACTAACTACTACTATAGTTTCTTTAGTAGTAGTGGCATGAAACCAATCTTCAAATTCTTCAAACATACTCTTGGGTGTAAATCTTTCTGACATTGAGTCTGATAGTTGAAAAGATTTGGTCTTCTTCACTGAAGTTGTTTTTCTACTAACTTTTGCAGCCCTAGAAGACTCTACAACTACTGCTATTTCAGTTGTGCAAGGGGTCATTGACTTTGCAAAAGATTTTAATATATATGACTCTACGCACTTAACATTATGCAGTCATTCTTCTTGTGACCGTAATCTTAATATCTAGTTCTCTTTTTTAGTATTCTTAACTTCCTCAGCAACTGCCTCATAGATATCTAAAGTGAAGGCATACCTTGACTTTAGTAGCTTTATCTCCTGCTCAACCTTGTCAATCTTTACTTGCCAGGTCCATGGGAGAAGTGGTGGAACTTCAATAACCTTCTTCCTGCGACCCATTGGTTTGTTTGCTATGAGCGCGAGAGACACATTTCTTCTTCTACATAAGCTTGTTGCACTCGAAAGCTAAAGCAGAGGATTTTGGTAATTTAATCCTTATATGCTAAGAGATTGAGAGTTAAGGTTGTCAGATCTATCTCTAATTGGATCTGACTTAAAAGATTATATCTATTAACTAATACTTTAACTTAAGTTGTCACGTGTATCTTACGTGAGAATGTTAAAACTCCGAAACCCATAGGAGACTAGCATTAAAACATCGAAAGCTTTTGGAAATTTAACTACACTCCTAGGTTTTTAAACTTAACAACTTAAATTGAGAAGGTCACAGTGGTAGAAATAGAACTGTGGATCTTTATAAATTATTTAATACCTTTTAAGTATTTAGATCTTATTTAAGTTCTAAATTTTTAAATAGTGAACTCTATTTAAATTAATTAAAGTTAAAAGATTAAGAGTTCCTCCCCTAGAAAATAGCTTGCTCCCCTTGGAACAAAGCTACTCCCTTTTTTTTAAAAAAAAAAACTTTTCATAACAGAAAATTAAAAACCATAATCAAAATAGTTAAATACTATTATGAATTAAACATTAATTTTGATATTTTTAGTCTAATGGCTCCATTAATCATCAAAACATTAGGAGATTCTCAATCTAGAATAGTCCAAAAACACTATTTCTTGATCACAAAACTCAGAATGATGAATGATTTTTAATTACTTCATTTGAATAGTTAACAGAGTAAACAATAATGAAGTAATTTCAGTATCAACTTATCTTTTAAAGACATTAATTTTGCTGGTGTTTAAAACATGTTTAACATAAATTAAAACAATCTCAATCTAGACTTTCTATTACACCCATGTAATGAGCTTAGGTTGTTAGGTTTTAAGAAACTAAGTGCGTTTAGTTAACTACCCCATTGGACTTAGTTGCTCAAGTGTAATAGGTTTGAAAGACTTTTCATTAAGCACAAAGAATTTGTACTAACATTTAAAAATTAAAAAGATTATTCAATATAAACCATATATGTTGATGTACTAATTAATTTAACTCCATAAGGTTACTGAGATTTAACACATTCTATGAAAGCATAAAGATGCATTCACACAATCTTCATTAACTAGTTGTAGCATTAAAGTACTAAATCAGATTAATAAGTCCTTTCTCTTTATTCAAATTCTCAGTACAGTTAAAAGAGTTTTGCATTTTTCTTTTGTGATATAAATGTAAGAAAATATATAAACTCGTGAAAATTGAGAAAAACATAAATTTCAAATACCTTTTTTAAATTTTTCTTATTTAGGAATAGATCAGTTTTGAATAATAGATATTACATTTAGACATCAGTTAATCTACATATACCAAGGTTTAATCTCAATTTGGAAAATGTACTTTCATCTTAGGGTTTTGTAAATAAGTCAGCCAATTGTTTAGTTGTAGGAACATGCTTTAACTTTCTATTTCCTTCAGTCACATTATCTCTTAGAAAATGGTGTCTTACTTCAATATGTTTAGCTTTTGAATGTAAAATAGGATTCTTTGATAAATTAATTGCAGAGCTACTATCACAGAAAATCTAAGTGGGTTCAAAAGTGTGATTAAAATCTTTTAAGATTTGTCTGATCCATAGGATTTGAGCATAGCAAAATGCAACAGCTACATATTCAGCTTCTGTTATAGATAAAGCTACACAATTTTGCATTTTACTAAACCATGACACTAAATAATTTCCTAGTAACTAACAAGTGCCACTAGTACTTTTTCTTTCAAATTTACAACCTATGTAATCAGTATCACTAAAGCCCACTAGTTCAAATCAACTATATCTAGAGTAAAACAATCCAAAGTCTTTGGTTCTCTGTAGATACATAAAAATTCTTTTAACAGCTAATAGGTGTGACTCCTTAGGATTAGATTAATATCTAGTACAAGTGCACATATTAAACATCTGGTCGACTAGCTGTTAAATAGAGTAATGAATCAATCATAATTCTATATTGTTTTATATCTATAGATTTTCTAAAAGCATTTGTATCTAACTTAATGATAGTACTCAAAAGTGTATTTTTATTTTTAGTTTTGTCAAATCCAAACCTCTTTAACAAATCTTAAGTATATTTTTCTTGAGAAATAAAGATCCCTTTATTTAATTGCCTAATTTGCAAACCTAGAAAGAATGATAGTTCATTGATCATACTCATTTCAAATTGACTCGTCATGTCATTTGAAAATGATTCAACCAATTTTTCATTTGTTGCTTCAAATATGATGTCATTAACATATATTTGAACTACCAAAATATCATTTTCAGTTTTCTTGATAAAGAGTGTATGATCTACCTTTCCCATGGAATATTCTTTTTCCACAAGAAATTTAGATAATCTCTCATACTAAGACCTAGGTGCTTGTTTAAGGCCATAAAGAGCTTTCTTAAGCCTGTAAACATACCCAGGATGTTGTGAATCTTCAAAATCAAGAGATTATTTTACATAAATTTCTTCATTTAAGTACCCATTAAGAAAGGCTGTTTTAACATCCATTTGATGCAACTTAAAATACATATAACATGCAAATGCTAATAATATTCAGATAGATTCTAGTCTTGCAACAGGAGTAAATGTTTCATCATAATCAATTCCTTCATCTTGCTTATAACATTGAGTGACCAATCTAGCTTTATTCTTGACTATATGACCAGTTTCATCAATTTTGTTTCTAAACTCCCATTTTGTTCCTATAATAGCATGATTTTTAGGGTGTGGTACTAGATCCCATACTTCATTTCTAATGAATTGATTTAGCTCATCTTGCATAGCTAAATACCAGAATTCATCAGCTAATGCATCATCTATTTTCTTAGGTTCTACCACAGAAACAAAGGCATAAGCACCACATATATTGACTACTGAAGATCTTGTCCTAACTCCTTGATTAGGATCACGTATTATCTGATTTGTAGGATGAGATGAAGCATAATGCCAAGGCTTATGATCTCTTTGAACATTTTCCTCTATGTTGGCATTTTCTTCTATTTGATTATCATTATTCAAATTCATATCTCTTATCTTATTAGATATATCTTCAGTCTCTCTGTTAACACTATTTAAATCTTTAGGGAGAATTTCTGAATCTTCATCATTTCTAACAACATGTTTATCATCCAAATGAGAATTTTCATTGAAATTGACATATAAGGATTCCTCAATTATTTTTGTTGATTTATTATAAACTTTATAAGCTTTACTCCTAGTAGAGAAACCAAGAAAAATACCCTCATCCGATTTAGCTTTAAATTTGTCTCTACTTTCCTTAGTGTTTAATATAAAACACTTACAACCAAATGATTTCATGTAATCTATTTTGGGAACTCTATCATATCATATCTCAAAAAGTGTTTTTTCAATAATATGACGTAAATGTACCATATTTATGACATAACATGCTGTGTGAATTGCTTCTACCCAAAAGAATAGTGGTGTTTTATTTTCATCTAACATAGTTCTGGCCATTTCTTGAAATGATTTGTTTTTATGTTCTACTACTCCATTTTGTGAAGGAGCTCTAGGAAATGAATACCTATGATCTATACCCAACTCTTCACAAAAGGTGTCCATTTGATTATTATCAAATTTTGTACCATAATCACTCCTAAGTTTTTGAATTTTAACATTCTTCTTATTTTGTACTTTATTACAAAATATTTTAAGTGTTTCAACAACTTTAGTCTTATGTGCTAGAAAGTATACCCAAGTAAACCTAGAATAGTCATCAACTAGTATAAAAGCATAACATTTATCTCCTAGACTAGTTGTTCTAGTTGGTTCAAATAAGTCAATATGTACTAATTCTAAGACTCTTTTGCTTGCTATTTGATTTAATGATTTAAAGGATGTTTTATGTTGTTTACCTAATTGACATGCTTTGCACATAAACTCATTTGAGTATTTAATGCTAGGTAAACCCCTAACTAGATCTTTTCTAGATAGTTTTTCTAATAATTTTATATTTGAGTGTCCTAGCCTTCTATGCCATAATTGAATTTCATCTGACTTTGCAATCAAATAGGCATTGACATTTATAATGTTATAAGGAAAATTAAGAATACAAACTGAACCTTTCTTATTTGCAATGAATAATACTTCATTTGTATCCTTATCTATTATTTGACACAAGTTATTTTCAAATATAACTATGTATACTTGTGTCAAAACAAGAACACTTAATAAATTGAAGCATAAATTTTCTACTAATAAGACATCATTAATAAAACACTTTTGAGTTACCTTTAACTTGCCCGATCCAAGTATTTTGGTTTTGCTTTTACTTCCAAAGGTAATGTTAGTAAGTAAGCTTTTGTCTCCTGTGCCCTTGAGAAACAATAGCACAAAAAAAGAAGTGTCTGCCTACTCACACTCTTGTCCTCGCTAAAAGTAAGGAAAAGCATCCCCTATGATGGGTAGAGATGTCAATCGTGCCATACTGGGCCGACCCAGCACGGCCTGACACAGTTTGATCATGTCGGTAAATGGCACGACATGAATAATTATTCGTGTTGTGGATCATGCTTGAGTCGGCCCCCAAGTTATTCGTGTTAGGCCGGCACAAAATCGATATAATACGAATTCTAGCACAACATGAATTCTGGCACGAAATTGACACTGCTTGACCCAACACGAGATTGCAAGGTGGGTTGTTGAGGGGGGGGAGGGGGGGAATGGCCGTGCGGGCTAGCAGGGGGAATGGTCGCCGGGTCGTGGGCACACGGGTGCACAGGCAGGGTGGGGGGACCGGTCGTTGGGTCGTGGGGTCGGTGGGGGGAATGGTGGCCACCTTGTCGGGTCCCAGGGGGGTGTGGTCCGTGTGGAATGGTCGTCGGGTCGTGGGGTCAGTGGGGGGAACGGCCACTGGGTTGTAGGGTCGGTGGGGGCAATGGTCGCCAGGTCACGGTGTTGGGTCTCAGGAAGAAGAGCCGTAGAGGGGAAGAACTGAAGAAGAGGGGAAGAAGATGAGAGAAGAAGAGAAGAACTGAAGAAGAGGGGAAGAAGATGAGAGAAGAAGAGAAGAACTGAAGAAGAGGGGAAGAAGATGAGAGAAGAAGAGAAGAACTGAAGAAGAGGGGAAGAAGATGAGAGAAGAAGAGAAGAACTGAAGAAGAGGGGAAGAAGATGAGAGAAGAAGAGAAGAACTGAAGAAGAGGGGAAGAAGATGAGAGAAGAAGAGAAGAACTGAAGAAGAGGGGAAGAAGATGAGAGAAGAAGAGAAGAACTGAAGAAGAGGGGAAGAAGATGAGAGAAGAAGAGAAGAACTGAAGAAGAGGGGAAGAAGATGAGAGAAGAAGAGAAGAACTGAAGAAGAGGGGAAGAAGATGAGAGAAGAAGAGAAGAACTGAAGAAGAGGGGAAGAAGATGAGAGAAGAAGAGAAGAACTGAAGAAGAGGGGAAGAAGATGAGAGAAGAAGAGAAGAACTGAAGAAGA
>JAMKPZ010005070.1:0-15486 GCA_024699675.1 Amphibolis antarctica | reverse complement strand
CCCCCCCCCCCGCACAACACGGCGGCCTATCTCATGCTGAGTTGGGCCGTGCCTATTTCATGCTAGAATTTATGTCATGTCGGCATGGTATGAACTACCTCGGGGTTCGACCTAGGCACGACCCACGACACGAAAAATTTCCGTGCCATGTCATTGACTGGCACGATTTGACCGTGCCAAGTCATGCCAACACGGCCCATTGACAACTCTATAATTAAGTGATGGATGAAATAAGAGAAAAAAGATTCATACACTTGATCATCAACTATGACATCAAGGCAATAACATTATTGTTGTTGTAAAAAATTAAATTTTAAATAAAAAATAAAAATTATATAATTTAATAGAAAAGTCTTGTGACAACCCAATTCATTAAAAGGTCGATTTTCTTTTAAATCGGATGAAGTTGGACCTGAGACTTTGGGGGAAAACTAAAAGAATATGAGGGAAAAGGAAGAAAGGGGGAGGCCTACTTGATGAAACCCTCATTTTCTCCTTCCCACACAATACTAACAACAAGAGCTCTAAGTAGAACCATCAACGATCATCAAGCGTGACATGACTAGAGGTGAGTTGGTTCCTTTAGAGGATCTAGAGAGAGGGAGGGAAAGTAACTCATCTCTCCTACTCCTATGACCAATAATCAATGAAGGTTAGGTTGCAGCAACCACATTGAAGGAGCATGGATCTTGTTGATGCTTACGAATGGTGGTGGATCATCAGAGAAAGGATTCCAACAATGTCTATTTAGGGCTCCAATGGAAGCAATAAAGGTGAAGTCTCAATCTCTCTTTCTGTCTTCCTCTTCACCTATATATAACAGGAGCAAAAATAGTTGCACCCCTCTACCCCAAACTGCTCCCATTACACCATCTTGCCCACCATTCCACATCCCACAATCAAGGACGTGCAGGAAGTGGTTTCATGGCCACTTCCTTCTATATCTCCCACTTAGCCACGAAAACCACGCATGCAAAAGATGTATTCCACTCCCACTACTCGTTGAGAGTACAATGTAATCAACTTCCACTCCTACTATTCAAGAAGTGTTTAATCATTTTCATTATCCATGAAAATATTCCTTAATCCCATCAAGCTTACAAACTTGATGAATCTTTCTGTCGGGTAACCTTTAGTCAAATGATCAGCCAACATATCTTCCGTGAAGATATAAGAGATTTTCACTTCTCCTCTCTCCACAATATCACATATATAGTGATAATGCACATCAATATATATTCCTCTTGAACTATTTGCACCACTATTAATCAAGCTAATTGCTACTTGATTATCACAACATATATCTATTGGATCATTTATCAAATCAAGGTTTAAATCATTCAAAAACCTTTTGATCCAAACAGTGTGTGTGGTCATCGTACAACAGGCAACATATTCCACTTCCTATGTGTATTTCGCTACACAATTTTGTTTTTTACTACCCGAAGATATAGCACCACCACCAAAGATGAACAAATGTCCAGATGTGGACTTTTCATCATCTTTGTCACCACTAAAATCAACATTTGAATAACCAAGCACTTCAAGTTCTTCCGATTGAAAAGTAAGACTATGGTGTAATGTTCTTTTTACATATTTCATAATCTTCTTTACAGCTTTCCAATGTGCTGTTCCAAGATTACTTTGATATTTGCTTACTAAACTAATAGCAAATGTCAAGTCTGGTCTAGTACATAATATAGCGTACGTCAAACTTCTAACCACTTGGGCATAAGGTACTTTCAAATGTTGTTTTCCTTTTTTAAGACACTAGTCCTTACTTAATCTTTTTCCATATACATATGGTGTTGGAGCAGAAGTACTACTCTCCATTCCAAACCTTTTTAGTACCAAACATCCTAAATTCCAATTCCTCTAGATCTATATTCCAAGAACATAAGATGCTTCCCCCATATCTTTCATTTCAAACTTTAAGCTAAGTTCTTCCTTAATTCCTTTTACCATATCCAAGTCATTTCTAATGAGCAAGATATCATCTACATATAATGATAATATCACAAATTTACTCCCACTTTTCCTAACAATTACACAACTGTCTAATCTATTCAAAACGAAACTCATCTTGACAATTTCATTATAAAATTTCAAATATCATTATCTAGATGCTTGTATCAAATCATAGATAGACTTATACAATTTGCACACTTTATTTTTCATTCCTTTCACTTGAAAACTCTTAGGCTGATACATATATATATCTTCCTACAAATCTCTATTCAAAAATGCAGTCTTTACATCCATTTGATGTAATTCTAAATTCATGTGTATAACAATCGCCAATATAATTCTTATTGACGTGAACTTAGCTACAGGAGAATAAGTCTTCTAAAAATCAATTCCAAGCATTTGGGTAAATCCCTTGGCAACTAACCAGGCCTTGAATTTATCTATAGATCTGTCAACCTTCAACTTTCTTTTAAATATCTATTTACATCCTATAGTCTTTTTATCATCAAGTAAATCACACAATTCCCACACCTGATTCTTTTTCATAGAATCAATTTCATTATTCATTGCATTGAGACACAAATCATTTTCTTGTGACTCAACTGCATCATAATATGTCAAGGGTTCTGTGTAATTTTCCTAATCTATATCAACTAGCATACAAGAAGGCTCACAGGAGTATAAATGATAATCATTCATCTATGAAAGTTGAGTTCTTAATCTCTTATTGCCAATAGGAGCCTGTGAATCATTACAATCTTCCATGTTCTGTTGAACATGTCCATGACCACCCACAATCTCCATGGGGTCATCTATCTCCTCAATATGTTCCTTCTACTATATTCCAAGAGTTAATTCTGTTAAATTATTGAATAAATCATCTAACACCGATAAATGTTCTTTATCATTGTTAGATTCTTTCTTTTCTTCTACATTTTCCAGAAAAGTTGCATCTCTATATTCAATTATTCCTTTTCCGTATTGAAAAATCTATACCCAAAAGATTTTTCACTATATCCAATAAATCTGCGTTTAAGTGTTCTAGATTCCAATTTATCCCTTAATTGTCCAAGAATAAGCACATGGGCTACAAAACCCCATTTCCTTAAATGACTCAAGTTGGGTTTTCTTCCGATCCATAATTCATAATGTGTGCACATAACAGATTTGGTAGGAATTCTATTCAAAACATAATTCACTGTTAACACAACTTCTCCCCAAAAATCCTTAAAGAGACTAGAATATAACAACATACATCTAATAGAATTCATTAGAGTTCTGTTCTTCCTTTTTGCCACACCATTCTGTTGTGGCATATAAGGCATTGTAACTTGTCTTTTAATTCCTTGTTGTTCACAAAATTGTTCAAATTCTTTTGAATTATATTCTTCATTTCTATTTGATCTTAACACCTTAATGTTCCTTCCAAGTTGCTTTTCAACTTCCATTTTATATTTCTTAAAACAAGCTATTACTTCCATTTTAAGAGATATTAAATAAACATAAGCATACCTAGAAAAGTCATCTATAAAAGTAACAAAATGTTCCTTATTATTATAAGTTTTTATACTTAATAGACTACAAACATCTTAATGAATTAAGCCCAATAATTCATTTGATCTAATTATCTTTCCAAAAGGTTTCTTAATCATTTTTCTAACTAAACAGTGTTGACATTTATCTGAATTAGAATTCCTTATATTAGGTATTAAGTTTTCACTATTTGTTCCATTTTAAATTTTCTAATATGTCCCAATCTAAAATGTCATAAATCAAATTCAGATAAACAACATAAGGAATAATGAGAAAAAGTAACTATATTATCAATATCAATGTCAATTACAAAAACACGAAAAATATCATGTTCCGGAATAAAATGTCTAACAGCAAAAACTTTCTAATCTTTTCCAATAAAAACACGATAATTATAAAATCTAACTTCTAACTTATTATTTATCAATGTAGCAATAGAAATCAAATTCCATCTCATGTTAAGTGCATAGAAGACGTCCTTCAAAACTAGAATACTATCTCTTAAATCCAAATGATAAGTATCAACTCATTCCACATCCAAATAGGTATGATTCCCCATATAAATGTGTTGATCTCCCAAATTGAATTTTTTATAGCATTCCAATCCAATTTTCATTCTCACTATGTGACGAGTCGCACCAAAGTCGAACCACCAATCATTGGAGTTAGGAAGAGTAACATTGTTGCTTTCCACCACCTGAACAAACACCCTTTTCTGGGATGTTTCCTCTACTGGATTCTTGCCTTTATTTTCATCCCTGTTAAGACAATTTGCTCTATAGAGGCCAAATTGATCACATGAATGGCAAGATTCATGTAGCATCTTTCTAGGCGCTTGATTTGCCTTGAATTACTTCCTATTTTTCCTATTTCTCTTGTATTGGTTCTTTCCTTTTCTTGATTTTTGAAAAATTGCATTGACTTCCTCCAAGTTGGACTCATGTTTCCTCCTACTGAATATGATTTCTAGATCCATTTCCAACCTAGTTGGCAACTCAAACAATTGAATTGAGGTATATCTAAGAGATGTAGTAACCATATCAAAACTACTTGGCAAACTATTAAGAATAGTCGCCAACTGTAATTTTTCCAGAATAGGAGTTCCTGCAACAAATAAATCTTTAATTATGACAATCATATTGTTTACATGTTCCATGACACTCTGACCCTTTGCATTTTACAAGAGTGATACTTTTGAAGGAGCATCTAAGTATTAATCTCAGTAATCTTATCATATTTCTCTTTCAAAGCATTCCACAACACATGTGAAGTGTCGTACATTTCAAAATATTTAATCAAACTATCATCCATAAACATCAACATAAGGCTTCTAGTCTTAGATCATCAGATTTCCATTTTTCCATCTTTTTAACTTCTACCTCTGGAGCGGTGTTATCAATTTCCAGAGCAATAAATTTTGTAACATATTCTAGATTGTCATAGATAAGAGCATATTTGATTTTCCTATACCACATCTCATAATTTAACTCATTCAATTTATCTGGCCTAGCCAACTCGACAGTAATTAATTTACTAGTAGTCATAATCTATATCAAATAGAAATTATGTAATTTAGGATATTTTTCTACTATTCCAATAAATAAACTTTAATATCAACAAATTAACAGGAGTAGATAAAATTCTACAAAATGTGTAATTATCAATTTCCTTATAAAAAAATATGCAAATAATTTCCTTTGTACAAGATTTTCCTTTCTCAAATGTTATATCAAATATCACAATATGATATTTTTTACAATTAAAAATTATTAACATGCAATAAAAAATATAATCAAGGTAATATGCAACAATATGTTTCTCTCTATTTTATTTTATTTTACTTAGCATGTAATTGGTTCCTTTTAACAAAGTAAATAAATGACCTAACCTCCATTGATGATTTGGGTGAAAAACAATTTGTGGGAGACGTGCAGGTGAGGTTGCACGCATGGAGAGCTTGTGGATGGGTGAACGCAAGCGAGCAGTAGCAGAAGAGGAATGTGTGGAGGTACACATGTGGTGACGTCGACTAAGGCAATTCGATGAGGACGCATAGACGGCAGTGGTGACGCACGCAACAGTTCACACGCGGACAACGAATGGCGCACGGATAGAGCACGAAGACACAAATTGGGGAGGACGCACGTGAGGGTTCACGCATGGGAGGTGGTGATTTAGCAACAACATGCGCACAGATGGTCTAATGCATGCGAGCAACGACAGCTGGCAAATAATGTGCACAAAGAGTGAAGTCGTGCAAATGAGCAAGACGCAAATTGAGCGAATCGGTAGAGGACGGGCATAGGGAGGCTAATCTTCATGAGCAACATCGATCGATGAGGGCAACAGCAAGTGTAGGGAGTGGGCGGTGGCAGTGGAGGTTGAACTGTGGCTCTGATACCATTTATTGATGCTTACGAATGGTGGTAGATCACCGAAGAAAGGATTCTAGCGATGTCTGTTTGAGACTCTAGCGGAAGCAACAAATGTGAAATCTCAATCTCTCTTTCTATCTTCCTCTTCACTTATATATAATGGGAGCAAAAATAGTTGCACCCCTTCGCCCCAAACTGCTTCCATTACACCATCTCATCCACCATTCCACGTCTTACGATCAAGGATGTGCAGGAAGTAGTTTTCGTAGCCACTTTCCTCTACAGATTTTAGTACTGCAATAAAGTAAGGTCTTTAAACTTCATTTAGCCATTAGCAACCATGTTTGTGAATGGTATTATGCGATTTTCTAAATCAATTGAACTAATATAGGGAAGTAGAATTATGATTTGAGAAGAACAGTAGTATGTTAACAAAACAAAGAGTCTTGGATGGGGAGGGGTGTTTGACACAATGTGTGGACTAAAAGAAACTTCCATCCCATTTCTTTGGGAAAGATCGATGGCTGGTGGTTATCGAAGTGAAACTCCTTGCTTGGCTAGTGGTAAGGTTAGACAATGCTAGAATCGACGCAATGTGAGGTTCTTGTCAGCCAAGTGTAAAGGTTGATTGGACCTTACATCTTGGGTGGTTGACTATACAGGCCAATTGAGGGCCCTAGTTCGTCGATTTTGGGAAGGGGTAGGGAGGTTCTAAAAGCTCAAATTTTCCTGAATCCAAGTATACCATGCCAAAAAATCCAGAAACAGAAAAAGATTCCATTAGATTTTAAACCTTTTGGTGTTAGGTGGTTTCCTAATTTTCGTCTAATAAGTCTAATATATAATGCAATGAATTTCCCTCATTTCCTCCCTCCACCCTCGAGAAACCCAGAATCTCTCATCTCCCGACGCCCCTTCACGTCCACCCACATCACCCCTTCGCACTTGCTTGCATCGCCCCTCCACCCCTCTACCCCTTCATGTTGCCTCTTGTTTAGTGCAAAATAGTTTTATATTTTTATAGGGAAATCAATGTAGTTCTCAAGCTTATATTAATTATTTTATGGATATTACATTGATTTATATGTTAGTGGCGAATTATGCATGTAATAATTATTATGTTTTTACGTATGATTAGGTTATTTTTATTTTGTATTTTAATTGTAATATAAAACATGCTTCATGGAAGGGTATGCTAATTTTGCAAGAAGAAATGAAGAAGACAAACCTGGATATGAAGAAATGCGTTGAAGAAGTGTTGCCAAATCAGCAAAGACATCTTTTTCACTTGGTAACCACCCACACTTGTGGTCTCTCTTCCTCATACTATAAAACATTCACTTCTCCCCCCCTTCTCATTTCGTCTCTCCACTCCACACCATCTTCTTTCTTTCCACCCTAGTGTTTTCACTCCCAAGAGAGAATTGGCACTTCTCTCTTCTTCATCCTCCACCATACTCTTCCATTGTTAGCCTTCCTTTCTTGAGTGTGTCCATGAAGGGGAAGGGAGTTCGGATTTCGGTTGCTTCTCAACTTCTTCTTTTGGAGGATGTCCTAGGTGATGACAAGCTTGGGAGAAGAATTCAAAGGTTGAAGCCAAAGTTTCTCACCTTGACAATGTGAGGAATTGAAGTAAAGGTGAAGAACACCTTTGTCCTAAGTTAGGATCGAAAGGGGAAGAGTTGCATTGGAGAAGTAGGTGTTTATTTTTATTTCTTTTCTCCATTTTCTTTTTTTTTAGTTACGTATGATTATCTCCTATTAATGTTGAATCATATCAAAAACATATTGTTGTATGTTTCTTTTTATAAGTGCTTATGTGTTTTTCTTGAATGTAAAATGTGTATTCGTTAAGTAAACTTTTGTATTATGTAATGTTTACTATCGTATGTGAAGTGAGTGCATGCATTTTTCTTTGTTGATTAGAGTTAATTTAGTAGATTTAGATGTTATAATTTTTTCTTAATTTTTGTAAAAAATTTAGAAGTCATTTGATAGATTAATTGGAATTTACAAGTCATTTTCCAAGGTTTTTGGGAATAATCCGGAAATTCCTTTAAAATCCCAATTAAACATAGAGTTTAATTAATTCTGAACTTTAATTTAGTTAATTATCAAACTAAGAATTTATTAGAATTTTCTTTTTGGAATTAAATCAAAAGGGTAACAAAATACCTAGATTTAGGGTTTTGTGCTTAAGGGAATGAATTGATGTGACATAATTTACTTTCATAATTAAAAACCCAATTTAGGAGTTATCTATATTATTGATTCCATAGAATATTAAGGATGTTAACTAAGTTAAAATTAAGGTTTAATATTTTAATAGTAATTTCTCAATCTTCAAGAACACAACCTGTACTTGCATCTTTACTAAATTTGATACCATTTGCTTGTGGTGATAAATATAACGAACAAGTTTTTGATGTTGTTGTCGAGGATCGGTACTAATTACTTAGAATTTTAGACTAATTTCAGTAAATTTTAGTAGAATTTTTCTAGAATTTTTGTTAACTTTTCATTGCATTCTAGTAGTGTAGTTTTGTTAATTGTATTGTATTTTCTTCCTTGTATTGGTAATTGAATTTTATTTCTAGAAAATTTAGTTTAAAAGTGTTTACTGTTTATTTCCTGAATTTTAGGTAATTTTTACTGTTTTTACAGAATTAAGTTTGTATTATCACAATGGACCCATATAATGCATATTATGGTAATTCGAGGTTTATTCCAAATAATAGTTATAGGAGATATAATTACCCTAATTATGTAGATGAAGAATATGCACATTTAGAGTGTAATGGAAATTCTTTACAACATAATTTAGGTGTACCTAATGATAATTCTCACTATAATTATAATTGGATTAACAATCATAATACATATGGATATCATGGTAATATGGGTACTTTAGAGTTGAATACAAATATTGTGCCTAGTGATGAATCTACTTATCTAAACTCTCAAGTGACATCTAGGAATCTAGAAAGAGCTATACTTGAATTGGACAAAATAGTAGAACAATTAGAAGAGAATCAAAGATTAAGGGAATTAGAACATACTGTCAATCTAGATGTATCTAATTTAAACTTGTGGAATGATAGTCATTATCCTTCAAAAATGAATGTTTTAAATGACATCTCATCCATAAATGACAATGTTAAAGAATTAAATAATTTTAGTAAAGAAGAAGAATCATTCTCTGACAATTGGATTAATCATGAAAAAAAATTAGAATTATGCTAAATATCTTAAAGATTTATGTACAAAGAAAAGAAAAAGGAAGGTACTAAAAAAAGTATTTTTAGCTGAAGAAGTAAACTCCATGTTATTTAATAACTTGCCAAAAAAACTAGGTGATCCAAGTATTCCTACCATTTCATGTAATATAAAATAGAATGGCTATTGCGATGATTAGAAATGTCAATAGGCTATGTTGGCATGAACCAAATTTTTAAGTGTCATGATAGTATTTGTATTATGTTGTCTTAAACAATCTTCAACCCAAACATGACCCATTTGCACAACCCATTTGGGTTCATATTGGTTAACTATCTCATTGATTGTGTCAAATCATATTGACACAATTGAAATTTGGTTTAACTTTTCATGTTATTAAAAAATTAAGTAATTAACATAATATTAATATAATTTTTATATATCATTAAAGGTGGGATTTCGTTCATTTAAATTTACAATCATATATTACCATTAACAAATTAGGAGTTTCAAACCACCAAATTATATACAATTTATACAACTTTAAAAAGTTATATTATTTTATTTATTAAAAATTGTAAAAGTTATTTTTGATAAAAAATTTACAAAAGTTTAAAAAATAAGTTTAAAAATTACATGAATATCACGTAATTTACATAAAAATCAAATTTACAAATTGAGGAAAAAATAAAAAATTACATTTTAAAATTTTATATATTTAAATTTATTTGTGAAAACTCTTTTATTCAATTGTTTCGTACTTGTTATCCACAAACTCGAGTAAACTTTCAATCTTTGACACACACTAAGGCTTCTAATACATTATCCTTTAACTTTGATCTCTGGTTATCTAACATGTTTCTACCAATAATAAAAACCTGCTCACATACTATATTGAAGACTTTGAATTGTTAGTAAGTCTCTTGCCATGAATGATAAAATTGAAAAAATTAAAATTTATTTTTTCTACAAATCCATTACATTGAATGAATTTATATTTGGATATTCATTTCTTAGATATATATTGATGATCGGTAGTGTTAATAAAATTTATTTCATTTCTAAAAAGTATAGTAGTAGAAGAATAAATATGGTGATGGAATATTTACATGTTCTTCATCTCAGGCTTCTAATAATACACATGATGTCACTCTCATTTGTGATGATGATAATGATGATATAAATGAAGAAATTTATGTTATTTTTATGTTATATTTTATTACGTATAAATTAAATATTTTAAAAAATTTCCTCTATTATTTGTTTAATTTTGAAAAACTTAAAAAATTTATATAAATAATGTAACGTATAAATAGAAGTAAAATAATAAAATACTAGATAATGAGATGGAATTGATAAGAGAAGATTGTGAGTGGATGATTGGGAGAGGAAAATGACCGACCCCTGAACCCATTCTATAGCAAAAAAATTTCCTGTTGCTTGGTTGCAACCTCCACGAGTCCACCTCCCGCTCGTTGCCACTGTAGATGCTAATTTCTATCCATTGGTGCTGTTGTCGAGGATTGGTGCTAATTACTTATGTTGCAACTTGAACAGGCATTGGTTGCTAAGGCAAGATGGCCCTTCGTTGATAAATTTTCACCCTAAAAATATATGCACCACTCAAATCAACTTATGCATGCATTGCTGGCAATTAAACTACAGGAATTAATGGGGAAAAGAAGAGAATGTTGGGTATGTGGTGATGAACAAAAGGAGCCCGGTCACGGGCATACGCTGAGAGCGCATAGAAAGGCAGGGGGTACGTGGTTTTGCAGA
The DNA here is from genome assembly GCA_024699675.1 of Amphibolis antarctica. Classification (NCBI taxonomy): domain Eukaryota; kingdom Viridiplantae; phylum Streptophyta; class Magnoliopsida; order Alismatales; family Cymodoceaceae; genus Amphibolis; species Amphibolis antarctica. The sequence goes on along the minus strand of JAMKPZ010005070.1, from coordinate 4,615 downwards.
CGAAGGCGACATAAACAAAAATAAGGCCACAGTGAACTCGTGATCTCGTCCGTCCATCAAATCACAAGCTCCGGGTGCAGTGGTACATCACCACGTTGCCTGTGCCCTTGCCAAATATACATGCAGCAGCAGCAGCAGCGAGAGCGGTGCCCCTCCGACACATCCGCCGCCGCCGCCACCACCACCACCACCACCATTGCGATGGCAGATCTAGACCAGTCTGTGTCGCCACCACCACCACCGTCGTTTCCGCCGAAACGGCCATTCGGAAAGACCTACGAGATCACTGCGTGTGGGATCTCCTACAGTAAGAACTCCACATCCTCCGCCACGTCCGCCGCCAACTTTCTGTTCCAGAATTGCGTCCGCCCCACGCCGACGTCGTATATTCTCCGAGACGTCACGTTCACGGCCCGCCCGTCGCAGCTGCTGGCGATCGTCGGGCAGAGTGGCGCCGGGAAGTCGACTCTCTTAGACATCTTGGCGGCGCGGCTTTCGCCCACCCACGGCCACCTGCTGCTCAACTCCTCGCCATTCCACCCCTCCGTCTACCGCCGCATCTCCGCCCACGTCCCCCAACATGATTACGCCCTCCCCCTCCTCACCGTCGCCGAGACCTTCGCCTTCGCCGCACGGCTTCTGCTGCCGGACCCCTCCCTCGCCTCCGCTGCGGTGGCCGCCCTCCTCTCCGACCTCAACCTCTCCCACATCGCCAAGTCCCGCCTCTCCCACCACCTCTCCGGCGGGGAACGCCGCCGCGTCTCCATCGGGCTCTCCCTCCTCCACGACCCTGGCATCCTCCTACTCGACGAGCCCACCTCCGGTCTTGACAGCTCGTCCGCGGCGAACGTGATGCACACCCTGAAGACCATCGCCTCCGCCCGGAACCGCACCGTCGTGGTCTCCATCCACCAACCAAGCTTCAAGATCCTCGACCTCATCGACTCCATCCTCCTCCTCTGCAAGGGAGCCGTCCTCCACCACGGCAGCCTCTCCTCCCTCGAGTCCCACCTCAACTCCAACGGCTTCACGGTTCCTCCACAGCTCAACTCCCTGGAATACGCCATGGAGATCACCACCCAACTCCACGACGCCAAACCCACCGGCGCCGTCTCTCCAGGACCGCCGTCTTCGCCAGCAGCACCTCCTCCTTCCGACGGCACGATCAAGGTGGAGTACAGGTGCTCAAGGGCGAATGAGATCGCAACCCTGTTCTTCAGGTTCTGCAAGATAATCTACAGAACCAGGCAGCTTCTTTTCACCAACACAGTGGAAGCCATTGGAGTGGGGCTTGTGCTTGGGACCTTGTACATCCACCTGGGCTTCGACAAGGAAGGAGTGGACAAGAGGTTGGGGCTCTTCGCCTTCACTGTCACCTTCCTCCTCTCCTCCACCACCGAATCCCTCCCTATCTTCGTCAACGAGAGGCCGGTGCTCCTCCGGGAGGCCTCCGGCGGTGTCTACCGCCTCTCCTCCCATCTCATCGCCAACACCCTCGTCTTCCTCCCTTACCTTCTCGCATTGGCGCTTCTCTACTCCGCGTCCGTCTACTTCCTTGTGGGTCTCTGCGCCTCCTGGCAAGCCTTCGCCTACTTCGTGCTGGTGACCTGGGTGGTGGTCCTCATGGCCAAGTCCTTCACGCTTTTCCTCAGCTCCCTCGCCCCCAACTACATCGCCGGCACGTCCCTCCTCACCATGTCTCTCGCCGGATTCTTCCTCTTCTCCGGCTACTTCATAGGGAAGGACAGCATGCCCAAGTACTGGGTCTTCATGCACTACCTGTCCCTGTACAAGTACGCCTTGGACGCCCTCATCGAGAACGAATACTGGTGCTCCAGGTCCAAGTGCTTCCAATGGTACCAGCAGGATCAGAAGCGGGCGTGCGAGGCCACCGGCGCCGACGTGCTCCGGCGCAAGGGACTGGAAGGTGGGCAGAGGTGGACCAACGTGCAGGTCATGGTCGGCTACTTTCTTCTCTACAGGATTCTCTACTGGGCTGTTCTTGCCCGGAGGATCTCCATGTCGAAGAAGTGAAAGTTAAGTGACGGCAAAGCAAATACCAAAAAGGTGAGGCACAAAATGTAAGCTTTGCTAACTTAATTCCAAAGGTGGTACACCACGAATAAAGGCCTTGATTTATCTATCACTAAACATGTCAAAATCTGTGATTAAATTTTAGATTCATCTTTTACTGTATGAGACGTCTCTAAAGAAATTCTGTGACAGATAATGAAATTTCATAACGGATAATGGAATCCGTCACTAAATAGGTCCCATTAGTGAGGGATTATCCATAACTAGATATTATCCATCGCCAATGTAATGAATTTAGCGGCACTAATGTAATGGCTGTTAACCAGAAATAATCAAATTAATAAGATGGGTATGGTTTCTTTAGTGTTTTTTTTTAAATTTTCATTTTACAAACATCTACCTTACAATTTATACTTAACTTTAAATAGGTGACTATATATAAAATTAATTTTAAATTGTAAATTATTAAATCATATATATATATATCTCACGCAGTATCATGTACCCTCGTGCACGTATGCACGTATGCCTCTGATGATTGGAAGGGTTGGTGCATTTGAAAAAAAAATTCTTGAAAAAATAGTAAAAAAGTTTTCAAATTTTTCTAGTATTTAATTTGTACATCAGGAAAATGGAAAAATATTTTCTCTATTTATAACAAGTATTTATAACCATATAGAAAAAATTTTCACAACCTAAACCCTCCAACTTCGCCGTGCATCTTCTCCACTGCCTACAATATCACCGCCGACCTTGCCGTGTGTCTTCTCTGTCTTCTACAACATTGCTGCCGAGTGCAACCTTCGACTGCAATATCGCCGCCTAACTGCAAGATCGTATGCCATTTTTTCTTTTTTTGATATATTGTTATGCCCAGCGTAATCAGAAACACATTTTAGTCACATTATTCTCAGGTTGTGTTGATTTCTGTAGTCGTACTTTTGATAGCTTTGTAGTTGTATTTTTTCAATCTGCATTATTTTTAGGTTGTAATGCGTGGTTTAGAGTTATGTTGTTACTTTGTTGTGATACTAAAAAAGAGATGTTATTGATAAAATGTATATAGATATTATGTAAGTAACGTGGAATGATAGAAATAAATCATTTTCATATGTAATTTTTTATAAAAATTATTTTATGTAAATGTATTGCTTACGTTGAAATTAAATAACATTATACAATTGATAAATTTGTATGTTATTATATGTATAAACAATCGTATTACAAAAAAATTCTTTATTTTTCGTCAAAGTACAGAAATATTGAAAAAATATTTTCTGTAAATTCAAAAAATTATTTTCAAGATTTGTCTATAATGCACAAATGGGTGAAAAACCAAACTATTGACGGATAGCAGATTTCGTTGAGGAGCTTTTAATATCTACATGTTTTTATTCAGTTAACTTTATATGATATCATTAAATCATATATATTTCGTGCATCATATGACGCACGTAACAAGCTTATGTGTTGTGGTAATGCCGATGGGAGTGCTTACAGAAATTACCGTAACAAGCATGCATGCATGCATGCATGCATGTGGGTCGGGCTCGCTCACGGGTGCTTGGAAGAGGCGGAAGCAGACAGCGGAATGCTGGAAAGCGGTGCGGTGGCTGGGTAGGGGCGGAGGTGTCAGAGGAATCCGATGCAGATCTGAGGACGGAATGGCCCGTGCCCGTCCGTCGTTTGTCAGCCGGAGAGCAAAGCAGAGAGAGAGAGAAGGGGACGAGTCGACGACCAGCTTCCCGCCGTCCTCTACCGAGGCCTAGGGTTTGGCGCTCAGTCACGGGTGCAGTAGACACGTACGTACGTGAGTCGTGAGAAGAGTGCACTGTATATCATGATATTTTATAATATTATTTATTAAATAATTTTTATATTATTTATTATTTATTAAAGATAACAATACTTTAAAAAAAATATTATTTTTGTAACTTTTTTAAAAATTACTATTGTCACGTTAATATAATAAATATTATTTATTATTCTATTATATATTTTATTTATTATTCATTAAAAAAAATACTATCATCAAATTATTATAATAAATACTATACATTATTATTTTACATATTTTATTTACTATTTATCTTTTTTCTATTCTAAATTATATTATTTCTAAAAAAATATAAAATTTTCGTCACCTCACCAAAATATTTAGCCAAACACAAACTATGTTCAGTAAATTTGCTGAATATAAAAAATTCTCAATAGTACGTACGAATTATACAGTTTTAACTTTCAACAAATTAAAATATCAAACTTATTTAAGTTAGAATGTTGAGTAAATAATAATGATTGATGATTCATTGCATTAAAAGTAATTAATTCTTGTCTAAATAGTATAGGATTATAATTATATGATGATGATGTTGGAATATCTTTGTCAAATCTTCGATCTTGTAAAAATGCCCAAAAATCTAAAAATGGTCCAACATTTGATTTTGGTATTGTAGACATTGGTGGAGGAGAATGTTCTATTCTTAATCCATATCTTTGTGTGTATAAATCAAACATTTGATTTAATTGTTCTTCTATTGTACTAACATTTAATCCTAAATCTACACCTAAACTCATTTGT